>OY757916.1:51987219-52049719 GCA_963585895.1 Sepioteuthis lessoniana
TCGAATCTGACATTGATTTCGATACCGCATCCGACACGAATGCCAGACGGTCCAGCAAAGGCCGGGTAAGTATGTACATCTGGTTTTGTATTCGGAGTTTTCCTTATGAAGAAGCCCCTGTCGCGAAGTGGCTAACATGCTGGACTGTGACATCGTAGTAAGTGAGTTCGAACCCCAGTCACACTATTACGTTTACTTTTACATTAATACTCTTCGTAAAGTTATTGGACCACATTATTCTCCCGGCAATAAGCTAAATAATACAGGTACTTTCTTTTAACAAGGATGGCTTTAGCATTAAATAACCCTTGAAGGTTGATATGACATTAAACGAAGAAACCAAACCAGTTTTCCTTCTCTTTGAGGAGTGGCCGCATCAAGGCTAAAGAACTCTCTCTGTTCAATAATTTACCTATAGATAAGGGATACAGATAGATTCATGCCTTTCCCAAAGTTATTGACGCGAAGTGAAATGCAAAGAGCCTGGTCTAGGACTATTGCGTCTCATTAGTAAGTAATAAAACTCGAATTATTTCTCCGGGCATTAACTTTACTGGTATTATTTCCGGTAAATCTCCAACAAAAACTGATTCTTTCTACTCATATTCGCTTTTTTAAAATCAAATCACTTAGATCTTCGAAAATAAATTTTAATCAACATTTTATTAAAAATATAAAGAGACTTTATTTTAGCTTAGTTCTTAGCTTGGTTTTACGTTCAAATAGTAAAGCAGTTGTTCTTCTACGAGCATGTCTTCGGCATTAAATAACCCATGGGGGTTGATATGCTATTAAACGAAGGACACCCAAACCAAACCACTACTAATTTCAGTGTGTTTGAATTCATTGAGGAAACGGCAGCTTCTTGATTAAAACACATGAACAGTGTTTTATTTGAGTTACCGTTGAGACTAATGCCTCTTGCTGCCTGCTCGAGGTTATAAAACAGATATTCGGAATGAGCTTGAGTATTTGCAAGAAGCGCAAGATCATCTGGAAGTTACAAAATCTTGAATGTGGACATTTTTAAACAAATGATCACCTCAGTATTTATAAATTGATTTTTAACCTGAGATGAAATTTTTTCCCAAAAGATAATTGCCTCATTTTTCTTGTTGCTGTCAAAAATCTAGAACTAATACTGACAACTGTATGGAGTAAAAAATACATATGTACTCCGAGTTAAAAACCAGCCTTAACTACCAATATTATCGAGTTTGGCATATTCTTCGTTGTTTCCAGGAAATAAAATTTTCGTTGAGTCCCTCGCCATCAACTAAAATAAAAAAGAAAATAAATCATCATATTCTCCACATGGTGAAAATGACCAAACAGCTTAGCATTTTGTCATAACTGTCAGTGAATATACAAGCCATATTTTGATGTTTGCTCAATTGTTCTCAAGAGAAATTATTGAGGATTATTAATTAACTTCTTTCTTTTCTGCCATCACTGTATTGTGAGTTGAATCATAACCCAAGGAGGATCTATTCCAGGCATTCTAAAAGTGTTATAGCGTTAAACTGACATCAACAACCGCCAACTTTAAATCTAAATTTAAGCTGACCATTATATCTTCCGTTGTTTTACGTTGCATCATTTTGCGCTTCTTAAAAGAATTGTTGATGATGGTAATGATGAAAATGTTTGTGCGAACATTACTACACTTGAATATGGTGAAACCATATCCTGAGAGAGAGAGAGAGAGAGAGAGAGAGAGAGAGAAAGAGAGAGAGAGAGAGAGAGAGAGAGTATTGTGAGAGATCTCAGAAAATTAAGACGATGACAACAATAACAACGATGATGATGATGATGCTGATGATTATAATTTAATATTCGTTTCTTTCACTTCTTGTCAAAGTAAAAGATGCAGATAATAAGAATCCCATCTTTTGATCCGACAAATCAAAGAATACAATTCTTTTTCTTTTATTTCTTAGACCTGTTTGCTCTTTCAAGTTTCTTTTCAAAGATGGCGGCCTTTGTCGGCCATAATTGTTCAATGGCAATGCCATAATCACTTTTATCTCTTCCGTCACCGACACCGATCAGAAATGATTACCATTTTACTTCCTTTTTGTTACGACGTCTCATTTTGTTGGTCCAATTAGCTTCTTTATTCCTTTCTTTTTCTTTCCCTTCGTTTTCTTAATGTTTAAATTTTTCTCGATCAGCCTGAGTGGTGTGTTTTGTTTGTTTATTTATATTTTTTTAGATTTAATTGATTTTTGGAGATCTAATGGTGGTAAAGAATTGAAAGCAAAGAAGAAAAGAAGGGAGGATAAACAATATAAGAAAGAAAGATGGGTGCAGGGAATGATTTAAACAACAGTAGAAAGAAAGAAAGAAAGAAAGAAAGAAAGAAAGAAAGAAAGAAAGAAAGAAAGAAAGAACACTGCAAAAGAAAAATTGGTGCACAGAATAATTTAAGTAGAAGAAAGAAAGAAAGAAAGAAAGAAAGAAAGAAAGAAAGAAAGAAAGAAAGAAAGAACACGGTAAAAGAAAAATAGGTGCATAAAATAATTTAAGTAGAAGAAGAAACAAACAAAAAAACAAACAATCAAACAAACAAACAAATAAACAAACAGACAAACAAATAACAGAAAAAATGACGCACAGAATAACTTAAGTTGAAGAAAAAAGAAAAAAAGAAATACTAAAGAAAAAGGTAAAAATATGTAAAGAATGAAAACTAAAGTAAGAAAGAAAATATAAAACCTACGTCAAAATATGAGGAAGAAAAGCAAATAATTAAAATTAAGAATCAAATCATAAAACTTTAGAGAAACACAAAAGGAAGAAAATAGTATCCCGATGTAATTGAAAAAGAAATAAATAAAATGAAAACGAAAATGTAAAATATCAAAAAGTTTGGCAAAAAGGAAAATTACGGAAAGTCGATGTAAATAAAAGATTTTTAATGAGTTTCTGAGAATTGGCTTTGATACTACAATACATTCATATATTTAGAGCATTTATCTCTTCTTTGTGATCAAGACGTTTCAAACATTGTACGTCCTTTTGAAACGAAAAGGTAATACTATTATACATTGATTATTTCGAACTAGTTTCTCTGTTACTTTATCATGTTTCGACTTCTGTTTCCTCAGCCCTTATTCAGAGTGAAATTTTTAGATGAGGTACTCTTATTAATAAACATTTTTTCGAACTAGTTTCTCTGTTTTTTACAACTTCTGTCCACCTTTTCCGCTGGCCTCCAAGCATTTTCTTTACTCTCCTAGAGCCAATTATTTATGTTTATTCACAAATCACATTATGTTTACAATATGCGTCTGGATATGAGAAAGATCACGTACACGATTATCAATATCGTTAAGATCATCAAAACTCATATAGTCAATTCTTTTGCAGCGAAACATCCAGCAGCAAAAACTTTCAATTTAATTTAAAAATCATTACACATTCTATTTACAACCGTTGTATGACAATTCGTTAGATATAATAACTTTGAAGTAAAAAAAAAAAATTAAATAAATTACTTCATATTAGTCTCATTAAAGAAGCTTTCAAAAATGCTAGTTCCAAAATTATATACTATACATTTAAAGGAAGACAGACAAACAGACAGACAGATGCTTTTTCGATAAAATATATTCAAATTTTAGGATCTTTTTTTTTTTATTTTGGACTGCAAAGATTTTAATTTTTACTTCTCATGAACTATTGAAATTTAAACTGGACCTTCCAGCCAATATTCATATTGTGTACAGTGATTCCCCACTTTACATCATTTCAGCCTCCATCAAATTCGCCTAGATGACATTTTTCTAAACTAAAATCAGTTTTGCGAACATCATTACGCAGGACGTTACGTTACTTAATAAGTTCATCTACGTCATGTGAAATGAATAATTTTTTCTTAAAGAATATATTTAAAATAGACAAGATACATAAAACTCAATAATCAAAGAAGCTCAAAAGAATTTGAAATACTATGAAATCATATTCAAAAATGCATATTCAATACAATAAAATATTTACATGGAAAGTCTGTAAACAAATGTACATTACTACAAGGAAAATTGCATAATTTTATTGTGCGCATTATTCGTTTTAAAATGACTAAACTGTTTTTAATGTTCTTTAAGGACCAGCGATGGAATCACTTGTCGCGAAATGGTTATTGTTGTTGGAAATGGACTCAGCTACCTGAGTTCAAAACCTGGATGTGGCTGTTTGCATTTCACCTTGGGAAATGTATAAATCCAACTATTCTCCAACCAGTTATGGGTAAAATAGTAGGGCAAATGGTGTAATTGTTATAGTTGTTCACAAGTTATTTACGCGAGTTTTACGGTGTTTGTTTTTACTTTAAGGCATTACGTCTACTTTAAGTAAAAAAAGAAAATGATTACGTCACGTCTTTTGGAAGCAACTAACATGTGAGACGGGATATGACTATACTTGATAACGCATTGTCTGACTATGACAATCTTAAAAGTGTAAAACTGCTACATGTTATATAAAGAACAATGTTATTAATCTTCGAAGATTAGAGTTTACAGTTGATGCTTTTTTTCGAGGATTTACATTTCGAATTAACATCGACCGTGAAGGCATCAATTCACAACGGAAATTATCTTAGAGATAACCTTTAAAGCAATATAGCACCGTACTATTGTCACGGGATTTATTTTGTTTCCATTACAGCCAAATAAATTTCTCTCAAAAGTTTCGATTTCTTTTGGCTTCTTTGTTTGATGGTATATCAACTTTCGAGGATTATTTAAAGCCAAAGACATCTATTTAACTCATAGAGGATAAGGTGATTCATACCTTTCCTTAGGGTATTAGTCTGAATGTGGGCATAATAGCTCGATGTTGCAGTCCAGTACGTTAGTCACAACGCCATGGGGACAGTTGCTCTCAAAAAAGGATGAAACTTCGTTGAATGTAGAACATTTTATTGTCGTTATTGTTAATGATTTGCATCATCCAAAAATGTCGCTCTGATTCGCCTGTTGGTTGTATAAGAGGAGATTCGTCATAGAGCATTCGCCTGTGCCATTATTTGAGAAACCAATCTGGCCGTTGCCTCTGTATGAATTAATGGGCACATAAGCGGCTGTCCGGGTGAGATGAGAGAAGGAAACCAGAACGAGAGTAACATTCAGTTAGCGCGCATAGAACGGATCTGTGTGTGTGTGTGTGTGTGTGTGTGTGTGTGTGTGTGTGTGTGTGTGTGTGTGTGTGTGTGTGTGAGACAGAGAGAGAGAGAGAGAGAGAGAGAAAGAGAAAGAGAAGAGAGAGACGAAGCTAACATCGTCGAAGGAATTAGATTGTCTTTTTGAAGAAGGAGAGGGATTTTCGTCTTTTTTTTGGGGGGGGGGGTAGAGAACTCGAAAAATCAGTCTTGCAGAACTGATACTAGATTAGTTGACTTGGAGAATAACGTAAGACTTTTTCTAAATTTTCAATATTCATTGTTATCAAATTTATATGATATGAAGATAATGACAATGAAATTACATTATCCAATATCCAGGAGTGGAACCCGGTATTAGTTCACCTGGTCTTATGTGGTCACCAGCTGATTAACTGAGTAAACCAGCAAAGTCAATATATCAAACAAATCATATGTTACCCGAGCGCAACAACAATTTACCCATTATTATATGTTTGTTCATTACACAGATGAGTAAACCAAATAAAACACAACATCTGATATAGGAACAAGAAATGAATTATATCACTATTTATTTGGTTAAGTTGACAATAGTTAAATAGATAAATTAAAAGAAAGATCTAAGTGCAGCACTAATTAAAATCAGATATTTTCTTTCCCTCAAAAGGATGAGAGAATGAAATATTTTACTGGTCCTGTAACCTAGTTTTGGTCAAGGGATACAAATCATGTGGCATATTTTGGGCTGTAATAACTTGGCGGAATCCATCTATCTTCAGATCTATACCTGGTTTGAATTCAGAGTTTTCCTTCTCCTTGACTGGTTGTCATAACAACATAAAAGAGTAAACAATCTATCCTACTATTTTACATGTAGCTTGAAGAAGAACAGTTGGATTCATACCTTTTCCAATGGTATTAGCGTTATGTGAAATGCAAACTGCCAACTCCAGGATCTGAACTTGGGTAGCCGAGTCCACTTCCTGCAATAACTACTTGCACCTCTAATTAATTCTCTGTTTATTTGATAGTTAAGCAATTAGGTGAGCCAATTACAATAAAGATCGAAACGTAACACTAATGAAAATCAGAGATTTTCTTTCCCCAAAAAAACATGATAAGATATAATAGGATTATATAAATTTATTTCTTAAGTCTCATTTCATGTGACTTTTTTCACTGAACACTTTTCCTACAAGGGGGGAATCTCCGTGGCGGACTGCGACATCGTAGTAAACGAGTTCGAACTCCAGTCACACTATTACGTTTACTTTTAGACTCATACTTTTCGGAAAGGCATGAACCCCACTTATTTTCCCAGGTAGATTAAATAGTACCACGACTTTCCTTCGACCGAGATAGATTTGGCATCAAATAACCCATGAAGGTTTATATCCCATTAAACCAAAGAAAAATATAGTCGAAACTAAGTGACATCATCGTAAATGTTTTGTCTAAATAAATCTCTGTAGCCCGATCGTTTTCACCAATCGGAACTCAGGATAAAATATGCATTTTTAATGCATTTTTCGCTGCGGTCAACTCTTTCTGGTTGTTGGTTGGTTGGTTGGTTGGTTGGGTTTTATGGTATATCAACCTTTGTAGGTCATTCAACACCAAATCCATTTTTATGCAAATAGTCAGTTCTATTTCAAACAATTCAGTTTAGCATGAGAACACAGTTTAATTGTCAAAAACATTTCTATTTCGAACTATTCAGTTTATTCAAACAGTTCTAATTCAGCTAATTCAGTTTAGTATAAGTACAGGGTTTTTTACATACAGTTAAATGCCAAAACAGTTCTATACTAAACTATTCAGTTTAGTGTAAGTACAGTTCAAATATCAAAAACAGTTCCATTTCAAACAATTCAGTTTAGCATTAGCACACAGTTTACATGTAAGTACAGTTTTCTATATTAAACAATTCAGTTTAGAGTAAGTATAGTTTCAATGTCCAAAAAAGATTCATTTCAAACAATTCAGGTAGGCATAAGCACGCAGTTTAAATGTAAGTATAGTTTAATTGTCAAATACATTTGTATTTTAAGCTATTCTGTTTAGTCAAACAGTTCTAATTCAAACAATTCAGTTTAGCATAAGTATACAGTTAGTTCTATTTAACCCATAGATAGGGCCCTATCAGGTGCTACCATTCCAGGCCAGAGTGGATCTGGGAGCAATGGTAATGAAGGGGTGCTCCGCATTCCCCAAAGCTCCAGCATGACTGGAGCCTCACCATCAGATCATTTAGTGTCATATCCAGGACTCTCAGGGTGGGTGGTCTTATCTCTCAGCAGAAGTGCTGTCGGTGTATTATACAGCCCCAGTCTACTGGGCAAAACTCTTTCTGGAAGCAATTTTATCGGTTTAAGAAATACTCAAGCTGTCAATTTATTTTGTGAACATCTTATCAACACGTATCTTTGTTTATTTCTGATATGGCTTCCCACTTAAGAACAGCAGATACTGTGAGAAAACTGAGGTCTGTGTCCGAGACTTAGCAAAAGTTAGTAAATAACAACTCGTACATTTTCCGACATTCCCTTTCCTCTACACACACAATATCTCTATCCTAATTCATTTCATCTGGATTATGAGAAAATTCTAAAATAACCAGCGTCAATCTGACCTATGTGTCAACTCTCACCAACATCGTTTCATCAAATTGTTTCGTTAGATTCATTTGTTTAACGGCATATCAACACCTTATTTGATTCATTTTTTAGAGTTTGGTCACAACCATAACTACATTTTCAATAACCCAGTGTATCTTTTTATTTAATCAAATTCTATATGTCTATAATCATTTGTTTGTACACAGTGGTATAATATAAAGTATTCCAATTCAACCCAAATAATTTTCACGCAATATTAGAAAGGAATATCTTATACCATAAAACTAATTATTCATACACAATTATATGGTTTCAAGTAACTGTTCACGTCCAGTAATAATCCTTTGTTTAACAGCATATCAACCTTCGTGGGTTATTTAATGCCAAATCCACCCTTAAAAAAGAACAATAGTGGTACTATTTAACCCTTAGCTGGGAGATAAGCAAATCCATACCTGAATTTCCAACTCCCTTATAATGATATCGCAGTCCAGTTGTATGATTTCAAGTATTCCTATCTAATACAAATAATTTGCACAAAGTTGTATGATTTCGAGTATTTCTATATAATACTGATATTTTATACACAATTAGATGATTTCAAATGACTTCTATTTAATGATAGTCATTTTTTTTCAAACAGTTATATGGCAATAAGTAATTAATGGTTATAATAATCCGAAGCAAACAATGATAACTTTAAGTAACGATGCTCTATGGCATCAAGTATCCCTATCTAATGCAAATAATTCTTAAACGGTCTATTTGACTAATAGATGAGGCCCCAATAAGTATTATCATAACTATCAGAGAGAACCTGGGAGTAATGGCAATGAAGAGTGCCTACACACTCCACGAAACTCCAGAATTGGCACCTAATCATCTGATGCATTTTGTATTATACCGAGAACAATAATTTTTTGTGGGGTATTACCTCTCTGCAGGGATTACGGTCTGTGTATTCTGAGACACACCGTTTTACCTAAGTAAAATTGAAGAAGGATTGATTCATCCATAGACGAACTATTCATTTAAGTAATAATAATAATAATAATAATAATAATAATAATAATAATAATAATAATAATAATAATGAACTCTTTATATCAATATTTGCCCCGTCGGCTCGAGCTGCAGAGGAGTAAGCCCCCCCCCCAACGAGTGTCCTGAATATGACAATAAACAGTCTGATGGTGAGCTTCCTGTCATGCTGGAGCTTTGGAGAATGCAGAGCACCCCTTCATTGCCATTGATGCCAGGTTCACTCTGACCCGGAATGGTAGCACCTGATAGGACCCTATCAAAGGGTTAAATAGAATAAAATTATGCTAAACTGAATTGTTTGAATTAGAACTGTTTGACTAAACTGAATAGTTTGCAATAGAAATGTTTCTGACAATTAAACTGTACTTACATCTAAACTGCGTGCTAAAGCTAAGCTGTATTGTTTGAAATGGAACTGTTTTTGACATTGAAACTGTATTTACACTAAATGGAATTGTTTAATATAGAACTGTTTAGGCATTCTATGAGTGTAAACAAAATCTGTGCTTATACTAAACTGAATAAGCTGAATTAGAATTGTTTGAATGAACTGAATAGTTTGAAATGGAAATGTTTTTGACAATTAAACTGTGTACTCATGCTAAACCGAATTGTTTGGAATAGAACTATTTGCATAAAAATGGATTTGGCGTTAAATAACCAACAAAGGTTGATATGCCATAAAACCAACCAACCAACCAACCCTATATGAATATGCTATTGTTGTTGTTGTTGTTGTTCTTCTTCTTCTTCTTCTTCTTCTTCTTCTTCTTCTTGCAATACAGCGTTATTGCTTTCATCTTTTCATTAAAGTTGTTAATTTTTTGCAATTAATGCGATAAGTAAGTAGGCCGACCGTAGTCGAGGGTGACCGAATGGCTCCCTTTCCAAAAGGTACGACGCTGGGATGTAGGAGAGGGCGCTATTTCTTTCCCTGGATGCTCCACTTACCCTTGATCTGTAATGCTGAGTGTTAAGTAAGGAGATATCAAGTACCATTTTTGAGTCTTTGGTATAGGTCGACCTGGGATTGGACCCCTGTCTCCCTGACCATTGGCGAACACTTGAGCACCAATTCCCTTCTGGCCCTCTTGGAGGGGCTCAGAATATGCAGACTCTGTCCCCTGCTGAGTGGTTAGACCTCCCCTACCAAAAAAGATGATGTTGTTCTCGATATGACACTAAACTGCATCTGATGGTGAGGCTCCAATTCTAGAGATGTGGGGAGCGTGGAGTTCTATTTCATTGTCATTACTTCCAGGTCCACTTTAACCCGGAGTGTTTGTACCTGTTAATGTCCCATCTGTGCGTCAAATAAATCTGTTTAAAAATATTTGTATTCTATTGGTCCGTTAGAAAAAACAAAAACAAAACAAAACAACTACACACCAAATATAAATGTGAGCGTATAATAGACGTGATTCTCTGACCTCTTTGCGTGAAATTACCGCAGACGGGTTGACATGTCATTGAAATCAATTAAATAATCTGTTTAATCTTTTCAATGACGATCTTCATTTTTCTAAATATATACAATTATAATGAACCCCGATTCAGTTCTTATTTCAATCGTTAACTATTCGTCTGTTTGAATTCCAATATATAGAATAAGTATAAAGAAAAAAAAGTTAAATCATGAGACATTTTGAAGACAAGAAATACAATAGTTAATTCAAGAAACCTGCTGGTTCAGGTTTGCTAGCAGCTTCCGGTATCATCGGATGGCCATTTTATTGTCTTCAATTTGTTTTCACATATAACACTTAAAGTTCTATTCTCTACGTCAGACTGTTAAAACATCACTGAATTCTTACAAGGAAACGTGTACACAACAAGACGTGTAAGTTTTAACTGCGTAACACGTACACGCTATTATTGATGGATTTTTTTTTTTCTTTCGTTACTGATAAAATCCGACACAGAAATTGTTGAAAACTACCACAACAAAAAAAAAAAAGAAAAAAAAAAAGGAAAGAAAGAAAGAAAGAAGAAAAAAAATAAACAAAAACAAGCAACGTGAAATTTATGCGAAATAAAGATTTAAAAAGTGATAGATAGAATTAAAACTTATCAGCAATCTAAAATGTGTTTACTGACACGATTTACATTATGAAAACTTGTAATAAGCATGCGTAGGAAAGAAGCCAATCTATTGTTATAAATTGTAGTTTTCGCTTTTGGGGAAGGTTATCTAAAATGTAATCAATAATCATACGTACGTAAACATTGGAAGAAAAGGGAAGGAAATTTCAGAAAGAGAAAATAGAAGAGAAGTAAGGAAAAAAGAAAGAAGAGGAAAGGTAAGAAAAAGAGGTATACGAAGAGAAAGAAATTAAATGAAAATGTTAAAGGAATGAAGGGAGAAAGTAAGGAAGAAAGGAAGGAAAACATAAAAGATAGAGAACTAACGAAGAGAGAGAAAAAAAGGAATAAAAGAAGAAAACGAAACAAGAAAGCTAAGAAAAAAATGGAGTAAGATAGGAAGGAAACAAAAAGGAAGGAAAAAGGAAGTGAAGGTAAATAGAATGAGGAGTATATGGATAGAAGAAAGAAAGAAAGAAAAAAAGGAAGGAAGGAAGGAAGGAAGGAAGGAAAAACATGAGAGAGACAGAGAGAAAGAGAGAGAGAAATGAATATAATAAGAAAACGAAACAAGAAAGAAAGAAAGAAAGAAAGAAAGAAAGAAAGAAAGAAAGAAAGAATGAAAGAAAAATGGAATGAGAAAAATATGAGGAGAAGAAAAGAAATAAGGAAAAGAAAAAGACTAAAGAACTTAAGAAATGAAGACGGAAGGAAGGAAGGAAGGAAGGAAAATAAAAAAAAGAAAATTAAACAACAAAGTAAAACATACGGGGAGGGGGAAATTGAAATTAGAAGATACTAAAAATTGAAAATTAAAGAAATGAAAAGAGAAAAAAAGTTTCGATTAAAAGTAAAAATTAAAAAAATATCTATCAAAAAGATAAGCATTTTAATATTCCTTATAAGTTATCATGAAGACGCCATATTCTTTCAGTCTAAAAAGCCTCATACTTGTCTTTTTCACTTTATGGCATTTCAAATTTAGTGAGTTATTAAACGACAATGCTATTTTTGCAGAAGAACTGTAGGGATACAATCTAACCCACAGCTTGGAGGATAAGGGGGTTCATGTCTTCCCCCAAGGGGATCATTTCGAAAGTGAACGTAATAGGGTGATGAATTCGAACTCGCTTACTAAGATGTCCCAGTCCAGCACGTCAGCCACTATTCCATGGTGACTCTCTCTCCTCTTCAAAATTGTGTATAAGATTTGATAATTTGTGAAATCTTACAATAACCAAAAAATTAATGATTCGGTTTTATGAAGTAAGTAGGTCAGTATTGTATGTAAATAATTCATCTTATTTTGACAAAATTTTTATTAACTTTTTACAGTAAGGCTAAAGATCACTTATAAAATCTATCAACAATAGCTTATTTTAAAAAGTTATCGTCTTCCGTACAACTAGTTATAATGAACGTCGTTTTTAATGAAAAATTACAAAAAAAACCCAACGTTTTAGCCACTGTTTTTACATTAAATACTTTACCCTTTACTCATGGCAGAAGCTGAAGGTTAAGAACAACAGTATCTCAACCAAGAATAATAATAAAAGCTATCAACATAACAATCTCTCATTTAAAAAGAAAGAAGGTAACATTATTGAAAATAAGAATGAAAATGCAGAAAAAAACAATTATTCGTTTTCAATCACTTTTCTTATAACCTGCTTTCATTCTTGTTTTTATTAAGGGGATTTTAAAGCAAAATATGCACCTGAACTAACCACATAAGGAAAAATCGCTACCTTTGTCAAGTTATATAGTTGCTCCTCAGAAATTAGATTGAAGCAAAAAGAAGCAGCTGTTTGGGGTATTTAATTTATTTATTTGATGTAGGACACGGACCCGAGTTAAGAAACTGACTCAGCTTCTCTCACTGTCTCTCTCTCTCTCTCTCTCTCTCTGTCTCTCTCTCTGTCTCTCTCTCTCTCACACACACACAAGCACACACACACTTACATACAATATGAGTTCGTTGGTGGTTGTTTTATTTTACGGCGTATCAACCCTTTTCGGGTCATTTAATGTCAAATTAAGTCATTTTGATGAAAGTTTCAAACAATTCAGTTTAGTATAAGTACGGTTTTATTTACACACAGTTAAATGTTGAAACAGTTCTATTTCAAACAATTCAGTTTAGCACAAGTACACAGTTTTTGTTTACGCTCAGTTATATGGAAAAACAGTTACTTTTAAACAATTCAGTTTTGCGTAATTACAGTTTAGTTCTATTTGACACATAGATAGAACCCTATCATGTTTTACAACTTCAGGTCAGAGTGAACCAGGGAGCGATGGCAATGAAAGAGGACTCCGCATTCCCCAAAGCTCCTGCATTACTAGAGCCTCACCATAAGATTGTTTAGTGTCATATCCTGGATAGTTGTTTGGGGGGTCGTACTCCTCTGGAGAGATGCATTTGTTGTATTCAACAGCCCCACCCGACTGGGCCAACACAATGTTGGAGAGAATGTATATATGAATATATATGTAAGTGTGTGTGTGTGTGTGTGAATACTCTTATAAGTATACCTCCCAGTCGGTGGGGCTTAAAATATGAAGAGTAAACCCCTCCCCGCAAAAAGGGTGTCTGATAGTGAGGCTCCTGGTCTGGAGTTCTAGGGAATGTAAAGCACCCTTCCATTGCCAGCACTTTCGGGTCCACTCGGACCCGGAGTGATTGTACCTGTTCAGGTCCCATCAATGGGTCAAATAGATCTGCTTAAAAATTATTCCTATTTTACTGAAACTTATGAAAAAAAAATCTCTTAAAAACAAAAAACAAAAATGTAAATATGAACGGATAATGTCACCTGGGCATAAACTAACCCCAGACGAATTGACGTGTGGTTAAAATAATCAATCAAACATATTACTTGTATATCTTCTCCAAAGTCCGGATTTTATTAACAAAAATTATAAACGGATATTTTTAATTAATTTAACCATGTATAAAATTATGAGTGAAATTATTGGCAGAGTGTACTTTTGGGAAATTATTACCAAAATAAATGAGTTCTTATTTACTAAGCTTAGCTTGGCCCAAGGCCTGAAGTGTGGGGCACCTTGTAATAATCCAACTCATGATATTTATTTCTCCATTCGAAATGCCCGCCAAAAAATTGAATATAAAAGATTTCCTGTAAAATAGGGATGAGGTAGGAGGTTAGTAAACATATAAGCATGTTAAATATTTGATTTTAGATTATAGTAAAAAAAAGAAAAGAAAAGAATCGTGCCCAAACTTAAAGGAACGAGAAAATCAATGGTCTATTTCAAATCCTGTTGTGGCTAACGTGCTGGACTGCGACCTCAAAGTAAGCGAGTTCGAAGTCAAGTCACGCTATTACGTTTACTTTCGGACTACTACCTTTGAGAAAAGTATCAACCCTTTAATCTTCCAGTTATGAGTTAAATAGTACCTCTACTATTCTTCTACAAGAATTACTCTGGCATTAAATGACTTAAGGAGACTGATATGTTATTAAAACCAACCAACCAACCAACCAACCAAAAAGCTTTGACCTTTTCTAATCGTTTTCGATGGCCCGAAAGTCGAACAATTATCAGCAACAATATTTTGCAAGCCTTCTTATGAATAATTTTCAAGATGTCACAGGTTTATTGCTTTTCTTGCTTTTGCAAATGTTTTCAATTAATTCTCTACGTCCCCAGTTAAAATCAGGTTGGGTCACAGTGAAGACTAAGGTTAATGATTTTCTTATTTAAAGATATTTCTGAACTCATGTAGAATTATATTTCAAATTACTTATTTGCCCAGTTGGCGAGGCTTAGGACACGCTGACTATATACCCTGCAGAGGGGTACGACATTCCCAAAAAGGAGTGTCCTGGTGTTGCATACTGACCCTTGACTGAGCCTTCAATCAGAGATTTCTCTGCACATAACGCACCAGTGTGAATAAGCAGAATCAAGTACGTGGCTGAACGAAAATGGTGACCGTCGTGAAATGATATATGCTGATGCCCTCGTGAAATACGATGAGTCTTGAGTCTTCCTCAGCTTGCGGCCAGAAGAGATTCGGTCAGTCACCGAGAGCGAGAGCGAGGGGCTGGGCGCTCCGCTGGGGCAGCGTCCCACAAAGCAGCTAAGAAAAAGTGATCGGTCAATATGGCAGGTTGTGTCCGTCTCCCACTGTCTCTATATTGTCTCCTTCTGTCTTTCTCTCAAACCACAAAAGCTTTGGCTCCTTTCGAGAGATATAAAGACATATTATTGTAAAAAGAAAGTATAATTTCTTCATTCCCTATGTAACATTGGTTATAGCACTAAATTGCTTCTGAAGATTTGAGGAGTGTAGAGTAACTCTTCATTACAATTACTTCCAGGTCTACTCATAGTAGAAACTGTTAGGGTCCCATCTACTGGTCAAATAGAATTATTCTATCATTTACTCTACTTGAAACATTTAACTATATGCAACAATCGATTAATATCAAATAGAATTCAGTGTTAGACAACAATACTTGAAATCATTTGATTGTGTGCAAACAAAGATAAATATTTTTATAGTATTATTAGTATTAGATAGCTATATTCGAAACCATTTATCTATGAATAAACGAATGATTAATATCAATAAGAATTTTTACCGTTGGATAACAATACTTGAAACCATTTAAGTGTGTGCAAACAAATAGGGTCTACTTCGTTTAAAAGACGTTGCTTACAAACTATTAACTGACAAATCATATATATATATATATATATGAGTGTGTGTGTGTGTGTGTGTGTGTGTGTGTGTGTACGCACACACACACACAGTATTTGGCATTGGATAGCCCACACAGGTTGATATAACATAAAACATAACCAACCCAACAGAATGCATATTACATAACTGCGAGAAAAACTCTTAAGAAACAACAGCACAAAAAATGTTGATATGAATGTGCAATGAACGCGATTCCCTAACCTCTAGGTATAAAATAACCCTAGACAGGCTTGCATGCCGTTCAAATCAATCAATCTATACACGCTTCAGTATCAGTTTTTTTACTCTATTTCAAGTTGATATCCAATATTTTGCATTAA
This sequence comes from Sepioteuthis lessoniana, assembly GCA_963585895.1. Taxonomy (NCBI): domain Eukaryota; kingdom Metazoa; phylum Mollusca; class Cephalopoda; order Myopsida; family Loliginidae; genus Sepioteuthis; species Sepioteuthis lessoniana. The sequence continues at coordinate 52,003,168 of OY757916.1, forward strand.
TCTTTTTTACTATACACTTTGCTTTTGCTAAGCTTTTTGTTACTGTTGCAAAAAAGCACACTGAAAGAATCATACAACATCCCACACGTTTTTTGTATGGATGATATTCTCCAAAGAAATATTTTCCTATCATGCTTCCAAAAGTTCTACTTAATCTTGCAACTTTTTATGTTTTCTAAATTTAAAATTCATCAATAGGATAAGATTTGAGGACATGGAGGATATTAAGTATATATGACTACACAGCTTCCCATCACATCAAAAAAGAAATTTCAGAGGTGTTTTCACCGCTGGAAAACTCACTGGAATAAGTGTCTGGAATATATACGGAACAATTGAGAAGAAAATTAATGTTTCCTTCATTGTTCATTCTTGTTTGTTTTGGTTTGGTTTTATGGCACATCAACCATTGTAGGATATTTAATGCCAAATCTTTTTTATACATATAAACAGTACTATTTCTAACAATTCAGTTTAATATAAGTATAGTTTTTTTGCTTACACACAGTTAAATGTAAAAACAGTTCTATTTCAAACAATTCAGTTTAGTATAAGTACACAGTTTCAATGTTAAAAGCAGTTCTATTTCAAACAATTCAGTTTAGCATAAGTACAATGTTTAGTTCTGTTTGATCCATAGATAGGACCCTATCAGGTGCTGGACCTGAGTGGACCTAGAAGCGATGGCAATGAAGGGATACTCTGTCTTCCCCAACGCCCCAGAATTACTGGAACCTCACCATCAGATTGTTTAGTGTCTTATCCAGGAAACACGTTGGTGGTGGATGGTCTTACTCCTCTGCAGAGATGCAGTCGGTGTATTCTACAGCCCCAACCGACTGAACAAGTTCATTCTTGTCTTCGTAAATACAGCTTTAGTCTCAATAAGTTTTGAATCCACTGTGTATATAAAGAGTTTTCTTTATTTAAATCATGTATAACTACACAAAGTTAACTTTCAGTCGCAACTGTAATTAATATTCCTTTTTAACACTTTTTAAAGTCATAACTAATTAGCTACGAGTATAAACCTTAAATATAGGTCATTAAATTGTCTTGCAAGCTCACTCACTAGTCTGATTATCCTGATCCAAGTTAACATGTCTCTGTACAAAATTTTTGTTATACTTGAATCTGTTTCATCGTGGGAAGTGATTGTGGTGTAATAGTTATCGTCATAGGAAATGGACACGGTAAACGGAGTTCAAATCCTGGATCAGACTGTTTGCAATTCACATAGGGCAAGGTATGAATCCAGTTATTCTTCCACCAGCTATGGATAAATAGTAGGACAGATTGGGCTATTTAACCTTGGTATGGTAATTTGAGTTGAGGAAGGAAAACTCTGAATTCAAACCTGTTGAATAAGAAAATTGACTTTGGGTCTCATCCTGCTTGAGCGGAAAAGTTCGTGAATACGTACTTGTTTCATAATCATCATCATCATCATGTCGCTCCATCAGCACAGATATCCCTGACCCTCTCCTGCCACCCTTCTCTATCGTCCATTGCTACCGACTGGTTTTCAGTTCTACATCCTGTATCGGCACAGAGCTGCTGTATGTAGATTCTAGCTGGTCTTCCTGTCTTTGCTCGTCCATGTGAAGAGGTCCACAGGAGTACATCCCTTATGAGTTTTTCACTACTTCTCCAGCAGTCTTGCATGTCTTGTTCGTCTAACTTGGATAGTTTTCGTGATAGGTGGTAAGTGGCTGTACAGTTGCTGTTTTGTAGGGTGCTGCCTCCATGACTTGTTCAATATTGCTCGCAGCATTCTTGTTGTTGCCGTCAAGCTTTTTCTCCATACATCTAGCTAGCGTCCATGTAGTGTATCCATACCGCAGTATCAACACAACCACTGCTTGTAAGAAACAGCCTTTTATTTTATTTGTCACGATTTGTTATTTGTACTCTGAAGATCTAAACGTCATTACACTTGAGAGTTAAGGGCACCCCGGGTTCTGTTAATGGTTGGCGAACTAGGCCAGAGGAGTATTGTTTGTAAGTTAACTTGTTATTGGGTGTCTAACATTCCTACCTTTGTGACAAACTAAGCTAAGCTTAGTAAAGGACATTTGTACTTGATACTGACGTCAATTGAAAGATAAGCTGTAGACAAATTATGTCCAGAGGGTTGTCAATGGCTAAACTGAAAATCTCATACTATCTCGCAGGACTTGAAATGCATGAATGAAGCATTGGAAATACTTGTTATTCTTGATCTACCGTCTCAAAACACACTAGACTGTTTGATAAGAAATAAGGGAAGGGAATGACGTCAGACATAGTCGAAGAATTGTAATCCACTTATATAACAATATATATATATATAGTTTGTATATACACATATATATGTTTGTATGTGCATATACATATATTAAGTTAGAATAATATAGACGCAGAGGACACAGAGACAACGTCATTTGGTGACTGTCAGTTTCTCGCCTATGCAATCATCATACCTATAATGTAAAAAATCATGTCTACCAACAATTTTTATTAATATTCTTTCTTAATACTTATAATGTCACAATAAATCAATCATAATCACAATGTTTAAATGCAACATTGCGATGATTGTCCCTTCAAACTTGGTCTAAAACAACAGAGGTGAGAAACTGACAATCACCAAGCGTCGTTAACTCAGTGTCTATGCTATCTATCTATCTATCTATCTATATATATGCTGTCCTCATAGCGTAATATATATATATATATATATATATATATATATATATATATATATATATATATATATATGTATATATACCCCACACACATATATGTGTGTGTGTGAGTGTGTAGGTGTGTGTATTATTTACATAAATGCATTATTTATAAATATACATTGTTTATATAAATATGTATTGCTTATATATATGTGTGTGTGTGTGTGTGTGTGTGAGAGCGTGTGTGTGTGTGTGTGTGTATTTTACATAAATATGTATATTCTTTACATAGATATACGTATTGTTTAATTGATTTAATGTTCATATATATATATATATATATATATATATATATATCGGATGAGTGAGTAGATGATTGAATAAAACACCAATCAACGATAAATGAAATTTATTTGTTTAAATTGAGTAAAAAATGTTGCAAAAATCTTTTTTGTAAGAAAAGTTCAAATTAATCAGACCGTAAATATTTTAAGAGAAAAATTGAATTCAGCATGAAATGCAACAGTTTGTGTTTGTCTAACTTCAGTTAATGTATTTTATGTACGTAAAAGGTGTTTGTATGAGTATATCACGATGTAAGAGAAAGTATATTCACGATGTAAGAGAAAGTATATGTACGCTGTGTAGCTAGAATTCTCATCAGCAGAGGAAAGATTGTAATAGCAGTAAGAATAAATCTATGTAAACAATATTTTTATTCTATTAAGAATAATTATGTGATGTTGAAATTTAATGCAATTTGAACGAACAGTACGTGAGATTTTCACTCAAGAAGAAATAATAACCAAAAGTTTTAAAAGGTTACAGGATAAATTCGTAAAATCTACAAAAGATCTATTTATTTTATCATTATTTATAAGTCTCCGGGAGGCTCGATATTAGATTTAAAAAGTTGACGATTTATATATGATTCATTTGGTTTAAAATGTATTTTTTTCTATTCTTACTGGGAAATGATTTCTTAAAATATTTTGAGTTCTGATCCTTCAAATTTTTCGCAACAAGTCAAATATTCTCGTCTACGAATCCCAAAGAAATTTAGAAACTAGTGCCTAAGCGTCGATTGGCGAATTAATGCAAAAATGCGGACAAAAATTATAGCTTCTTCAGCGTATTTTTGTATAAAATTAACACTTTTTTAAGGATGGAAATCTGATGATTTTATATATATATATATATATATATATATATATATATATATATATATGCGTGTGTGTGTGTGTGTGTGTGTGTGTGTGTGTGGAGGAATGGTAGATTTGGTAAATCCTGCAAGATTTGAAAAATATAAGTGGAAAAGTAAATAAACCGAAGTACAGATAAAAAAAAAAATCATTTTTGAATCCGTAAATTTATAATGACACCAAAGAAGTGATTTTTTTTTCTTTTTGCTTTTATTCAAAAAGATTTTTTTGCTCTGCACTTTGAGTGTTGATGTATTCTTGATCGCAAATTAATTCCACATCAATAGCCGTGGACATTGAGCACTCAAATTGTATACTTTACCTCTTGGATTTTCGCCTCAGATTATATATATATATATATATGTATATATATATATATATATATATATATATATACATGTGTGTGTGTGTGTGTGTGTGTGTGTGTGTATTGGTTTTGCTATGTATTTGAGAAGATACTTTTAGCAAGCTCCAAATGTAATACGACCAAATGTAATGTTACGCAATATGCGCCAAACTTTGAAATTTTTATTTCTCTCTTTCAAACTTAACAAGAAAATTGACTTGCCAGCTTCTAATCTAACTGAGGAAAGGATAAGGTATGTTGTGCTGATGGCACAATTAAGTCGTCGAGGACAAGAAGATAAACAGGAGGTACATGTGGTAGATCTTTTGGAGATACCTCATCCCTAGAAGCATACTAAGTTGACATTGTCTCTTATAAACTTGGAGATTATAAGGGATGAGATCTGGCCCATATCACCACACTTATTCCCGCATATATGGTACAAGAGTCATTTGGCGCATCTGCAAACAGAAAACAATGGCGGCAAACATTCACCAAAGCCTTTTTGAGAACATAGAATAAACGTGGAGGAAAAGAAATAACGCTACAAAAATCTCAGTCCCGCAACAGAACCATCAACTTCTGAAATATTTCCTAGTAGCCGCTGTGGCAGGTCCTACTGATCTTGCATAAGCCTCATCAGACAACAGCATGCCAGTACTAAAAAAACCTTCGGAAACCTTTGTTCACGAAATAAAGCTAAGGTAGATAGATTTTTTCGGATCACTCTGCCACCATATTGTTTGTTTATTTATTTATATAAGAAAAAAAAAACTATCAAGTCAGTTCAGGAGGTTATAGCATTTTTAGGCGAATTTGCTTTTTGTTTCGGATCGTAAGTTGAATTCTTTTCTCTAGTTGTTCCAATAGCGCTAATCGAAATAAATAATAACTACCATTTCACTCGATTTATTTATAACTTCAGTTTATATTGTTGATACAAATTATGCAAAAAAAAAGTTTAGCATTCATTTCCGCAATATACAGAGCGTTAGAGAAATACAAAAAAAAGAAAGAAACAAAAAAAGCAATAATAAAATAAAAAAAGTTTGAAGGCAACCATATTTATTGTAAAAAATATGGCAGTTATGTAGCTAATAGCGACTTTGAAGGCCACACGCCACATTAATCTGCAAAGATTTCCCGCGCCAAATTCCGTTGTGTTTGGGGAGGGGCTGATTTGTGCCAACGGTTTCTTTTGACGATACATAAAAGAATCTTATCGAAATATAAAAAAGCAAAGCAGATAATGGGCATTTTTCCTCACTGTTTGGGAAAAAGTTCAAACCAAATAAATAAGCAAAAACTAAAATGTGTAAAAATGTGAAGAAAAAATAAGCAACGACAAAAAACAAATACTGAAATGGAAAATCTCCGCAAGAAAAACGGAACAGAATTCATATACATTAATATATATATATATATATATATATATATATATATATATATATATATATATATATATATATATGAATGGTTTTATTAGCTTCTTAGTATCTAAATACACACAACTGACAAATTTATATTGACGTATGTATTCTTGACTTATATATATATATATATATATATATATATATATATATATATATATATATATATATATATATATATATATATATCAGAAGACCTATCCGGCGTTGCTTTATTGGAAGGATTAACATTTTAACATTGTATATAACATATAATAGTGAAGTAATGAATATGTTCAATGATATATTTTTACAAATTAATTTTCTCGTTACTAATTTTATTTATCTGTTTCTACTACAAATTGTCAATTAGAAATATAAATATTTTACATACAAAGTTTTTTTTACAATATTTAAATTCTTAAATGAAGTGAGAAGTAAAATATTTAAAGAAAATGTGTCAACAATTTTTTTCTTGAATAAAGCCATAAACCTACACAAATTTAAATAAAAAGTTTTGCTTTCAAAAACGGGGAGCCACTTTTTTCAAAGCGGTGTCACTTTTCAAAATATTGTTAACGATTTAAATTCTCTTAGGACTCATATTCATTAGAAATAATGAATATTGTCCCACGCAGAAAAGGTTGTTTTTTTAAAGAAAAAAAACAAAAGAAAAAATGAAGGCACTGTAACAGACATCAAAATATAAATTCCAATAGTCTTATTTTCTAAAATAAAACGTTTAAAAAATAATTACATTCATTACAGAAATAATTCCGAAAACGAAATTAATGAACAATTTCAAAAAATACAAGCAATTATTTTAACGAAATATTTCTGCTATTTTTACGAAAATTATGTGATGATCAAGAAAATTATGTGATGATCAAGAAAAGTATGTGATGATCAAGAAAATTATGTGATGATCAAGAAAATTATGTGATGATCAAGAAAATTATGCGATGATCAAGAAAATTATGTGATGATCAAGAAAAGTATGTGATGATCAAGAAAATTATGTGATGATCAAGAAAAGTATGTGATGATCAAGAAAATTATGTGATGATCAAGAAAATTATGTGATGATCAAGAAAAGTATGTGATGATTAAAAAAAGAAAAACAATAAGAAATAATTAAGTCATTATTAAGAAAATGAATTTAGTAATTTTTCTTGATTTGATTTCGAAAAAGTTTAAAACAAGAGATATGAATTTTTGTGGTATATGTAAATTTGAAAATTATTCAAGTCGATATATCCAAACAGTACTCGAAACTCGGCTCTACGAAGCTGAATCAATTCAAAACCAGAGTCAATACGAAACCAATTTTCATTATCAGGTAGACCTCGGGGTACCTTATCATAGAAAAGTTCACGCTTAAATGCCCTGTTTATCTAATAATTCAGTTAAAAACTGATGGATGCAAAGATCTAATATTATAATAGATTGATGTATATAATCAATATTGACTCTGAAATTCAAACGTTATGTCGATTAGCAGTTTCACGCTTCAAAGGCCCGGAAAAAAAAACATGAAACTTACATGTATTTGTATACACACATTCAAATGAGCTTTATGCATTATATTGTGCACTTCACGCATGAATGAAATAAAATAAAAATTCTCTTTCTCCCTCCCCCTCTCTCTCTCTCTCGATATATATATATATATCTATATATATATATCTATATATATATATATATCTATATATATATATATATATATATATATAGAGAGAGAGAGAGAGAGAGAGAGAGAGGGAGAATTTTAATTTTGCATATATATATATATATATATATATATATATATATATATAGTTGGTTGGTAGGTTGGTTGGGTTTTATGGCATATAAACTTTGTAGGTTATTTAACGCCATTAAAATCCATTTTTATATAAATAATCAGTTCTATTTCAAACAATTTAGTTTAGCATGAGTACACAGTTTAATTGTCAAAAACATTTCTATTTCAAGCTATTCAGTTTATTCAAACAGTTCTAATTCAACTTACTCGATTTAGTATAAATATAGATTTTGTTTACACACAGTTAAATGTCAAAAAAGTTATATATTAAACAATTCAGTTTAGCGTAAATACAGTTTCAATGTCAAAACAGTTCCATTTCAAACAATGCAGTTTAACATAAGTACGCAATTTAAATGTAAGTACACAGTTTAATTGTCTAAAATTTTTCTATTTCAAGCGATTTAGTTTAGTCAAACAGTTCTAATTCAAACAATTCAGTTTAGAATAAGTATACAGTTTAGATGTCAAAACAGTTCTATTTCAAGCAACTCAGTTAAGCATAAGTACGCAGTTTAAATATCAAAACAGTTCTATTTTAAACAATTCAGTTTAGCATAACTACGCAGTTTAAATGCAACCCCCCCCCAGTAAACTCAAGAAACCACGGTTTAGTTCTATTTAACCCATTGATAGGACCCTTATCAGGTGCTACCACTCTGTGCCAGAGTGGACCTGGAAGCGATGGCAATAAAGGTTGCTCCACATTCCCCAAAGCTCCAGCATTACTGAAACTTTACCATCAGATTGCTTAGCGTCATATACAGGGCACTTGTGGTGGGGGTCTTACCCCTCTGAAGAGAAGCAGTCGGTGTATTCTACAGCCCCAGCCTGCTAGGCATATATATATATATATATATATATATATATATATATATATATATATATATGCCTAGCAGGCTGGGGCTGTAGAATATATATATATATATATATATATATATACAGAGATAGAGAGAGGGAAATAAATTTAATTATATATTTATATATATATATATATATATATATATATATATATATACAAAAAGGATAGAAGTGTTCGTAATGAGAGGCTAAAAAGATGTTTTAGGGTAATATAAATATTATAAAGATAAATAAATAAATAAAAGAATTTAAAAACATTTAAAAATGAATGAAAATAAGAGTTGGAAAATTGAAAGAATTGTTTTCTGGATTGTGAGAGTCCTGATGTCATAGTGGCCAACTGTGACACATTAAGCGGGTTCGAACTCCAATAGCGCTATTACATTCACTTTCTTATCCCTTTGGGGAAGATATGAGCTTCCTCATCCTTCCAACTATGGATTTTAACCCATAGTTGGAGGGATGAGGGGGTTTATATCATTATTGTTATTCTACTAGGATGGCTTTGGCCTTAATTAACCCATAAAGCTTGTATGCCATTAAACAAAGGAATCAACTCAACCCAACCATTTCCTGGATTTAAAAAATATCCCCCCACACAAAAAAAAAGAAATACATTTTTTCTTGTTATCAATGGAAATTCAGATTATTATGCAAAAACATGTTTTCGGAAAAATTATTTCAATTTTAATTATCATGTAAGAAAAACTGCACTGATGGGTTTCAGACTTTTTTTTTTTTTTTTTTTTTTTTTTTTGCATAAAAATACCGCTCAGACTCAAAAGAACCTGAGTGACGATAAATAAAAATTGAAGACCGTTATTCTGTAGGTGTGCGTGTATGTATGTATGTATGTGCGTATGCGCGTATGTGTGTGCGCGTGTGTGTGCCCGCAAATGCGTCCATTGCCTTGTTTTCATTATAGTTGCTGCAAAAAAATCTTATCTTGTTTTAGAAACGTTTAATGTTTCGTAAATATGAATATACGTTGCAAGCTTCTTCTCAAGTGGGTAGAGTGTTCATCAATGGTCCGAGAGACCTGGGTTCAATCCCAGGTCGAGTCACACCAAAGACTTTAAAAATGGTACTTGATACCTCCTTGCTTGACACTCAGCAATACAAGGTACGTATCAAGGGTAAAGTGTAATAATCCAGGGAAAGAAGTAGCGCCCTCCCCTACACCTCATTGTAGTAGCTATTGAAAAGGGGGCCTTTTGGTCGCCCTCGACGACGGTCGCCAACTTTACTTTTACTTACAACTCAAAATAAATTTCGAATCCATGTTAGCTTCTAGTAAATATAAAAACAAAAAAAAGCAAATTATTTTGGAAATTAAAATTTTAGAATATTTCAATTTAATTTTTAGTGATTAATGAATTGAGAAACGATGAATTGATTAATGAATTTCAAAAAGAAATTCGTTGGTTACGTATTTTATCAGAAGTCAAATAATGAATTTTATTGAAAATTCATTCAATTTTCATTTTATTTATTTATTCTTTCATTTATCTATTTATTTCATTTGAATCGCCTTTACTTAGACGTTGATCTTATCAAAATACTCAAAAAAATTGCATCCATAATGTTACGATAGAAAGCGGCAAAATTTACAAAATATAAATGAGAAGGCACTTAAGAATGTTTAGATATTAAAGATTTTTTTCTTTTTTCAATTGCTTTCTTCTAAAAGTTATTCACAAGACTATTCTAAATAAAAATTTAAAAAGTTATTTTGTAAAAAAAACCCTGATTTTCAAAATCATTATGCAAATTAGATATCCCATGACTGTGATGAACGTCATTTGTTGGTTGTATGCTCATTGTCTATGTTAACAATTTAACATGATGTAGAATGCTTTGATGCTTGTCTGGAGGCAGAAATACTAAAAGAAATTTAGTTTATTTATATAGATATATATTCTTAAGAAGAACAAAGTAAGATGATAATAATAATAATACTTACGCTTAACATTCTACTGCTAGTTTTTCTCATCGGCTATTTACCGAAGAATGCAGCGATTTCCAATAGCGCTTGTTTTGTTTTATTTTTCAAATAATAATAATAATAAACGCAAATGATGAAGAATTCAACCAGCAGACTCTATGTGTGTGCACATGTGTGCAAGTTAGGAGAATTTGAATTTTGCGCGCAAACTGGACGTTGTTGTACATTGAACTGCCAGCTGTCTTCAGTTGATACTGTTCTGAGCCAGTTTGCCATGTGGCGTTTTTCTGAATTTTTAAAGGTTTGTGTCCTCTGGATTTTTTTTTTCTGGGTTTTGACGATTTTTGTGATGCCTTATAAAAACGACTAGATAATACACGTTTGGTTTTATTTTGGAGAAAACTGCTGCCGAAACTTTTGTAGTGATTCGAAAATCTCTACAAAAGAAACATTAGATAAAACACAAGTGTCAGTTGTATGTCTTTCATACATGTTGAATTGTGGCAGACGGCTTTCAAGAAACTTAAATGATGAAAAACTAGAAAACATTTCGGCACGTAGTCAATAAAGATGGTCGTTGGACCATTGATGAGGTATCTAGGGTGATTGATTTGTCTTGGGATTTTCATGTCAGCAATGTGAAATAAAACGCAATTCACGAAACTCGTGCTGCGTTTGCTTAAAGAAAAAATCATTTGAATATGTGCCACGATTTGATTTGATTGATTGGTTGATTTTAATGGCACGTCAACCTATTTGGGGTTATTTTACGTCTTGAGGTTATTGAATTGCGTTCATTATACGTTTATAACTACATTTTTGGTATAGTTTATGAGATGTTTACATACGGTTATATATAACATACTTATATCGAATATGAAGAATAGGCCAGCAGATCCATTTGATTCATATATGGAACACTAACAGGTACTACCACTCCGGTTTAGGGTGGACCTGAATGTAATAACAATGAAGGGGTACTACAGACTCTTCAGAGAATTCTAGAACAGGAAGCGCACCGCTAGATGCAGTTTAGTGTCATACCAGATGCAGTTAACGAGTTCTTACCCTCGCTGACAGAGTGAGCCATGATTTGAAGGAACAATAAAATATTCCACAGTATCTTCTGACTTAAAAATGAAACCACTTTTAATTGTAAATTAAAAATGCTTCATGCCAAATAAATAAGGTCTGCCGAGTGCGTTCTAAAGTCAAAACTATGCTGATGTATTTCTTTGATATGAATAGGATCATGCACTTGAGATTCGTTCCCCTTGGCGAGAAAGTGAATTAAAAATTTGAAGTGAAGTGGTTAAGAAGATTGTGTGTGAGTGAAAACAATCAAAATAGGAAGTAGAGATTGTCTCCTTCGCTGCAACTGCGCATTCGATTATGAGGATTTGAGCGTTCAACAGTCTTTTTAATCAAAATAAACATGGTGGTTGTCTTCCATCTGCCTTATTTATCCAAGTTTCGACAACCTGGTATTTCTGGCCCATACGTCCGAAAGGGAAATATTTTGCTGATGTGGACGAAGTGAAACATAAAACTTTTGATGAATTGGATGAAATCCACATTGAAGAATTCCATAAATATTTCAGTTTGTGAATAAAAAAGCTGGGACCAGTGCATTGAATAAACTTAGGTGTGTTTTGTAAAAGGAACCGCGTTTTAAGTTGTATCAACTAAGAAAACACGCTATTTTCACTTTGTTTAGTTTTTCGTTTTTTTAGATTAGTTTTTTCTTATTTTAGGCACCCTACGGATTCCAAAACAGATTTAATGAGTCCAATAGTATATGTCTTCAAATATTATTGAGATTTTACCAAGACGAAAATGAACAAAGAAGAAAATGTTAATAGATTTCTAGCCATCCAACACCCTTTTCCTTGCGAGTTTTGCATTTGCAGAAGGATCTCCGAAACTTCTCTTTTGATAAAGTGTAAACCTACAATTTCGTATTTATGTTCTCCACATCCTTAAATCTCTTACCTTTGAGATGATTAATCAGTTTAGGAAACGAGCAAAAAAGTTTCACGTAACTGCGCATAGAGATTGTTTCCCTTGCACAATCCTGTGTTTCACAAAAAATCTTCCCTTCAAAAGTAACAAGTTGTTATTTCAATTGGCATCAACTCATCTTGACCAAACCTTTATATCATTACTTTATTACACAGTATTTACCCAACCCTCATTACGAGACTAAAGGTCATTTTTAAGCGGTGTTTAACAGGTTTGAATTCAGAGTTTTCCTTCTCTTAAACCGGTTTCCATATCAAGGTTAAAGGACCCAGTCTGCCTTACCATTTACCAATAGCCGGAGGAAAAATAATTGGATGCATACCTTTGCCAATGGTATTAGCACTTTGGGAAATGCAAACAGCGTATTACAGGATTTGATCTCGGGTCATCGTTTCCACTTCTTACCACGATAACTATTATACCACGCATTAGTTGTTCAGTTGCGTATCACGCCTTTTTCTAAATTTCAAAATTCAAAACAATTAGAGCTACAGTCTCGACACTTTTTAATCCCACTTTGTATTTATATAATGTTAACATGTATGTATGTCTTTTAAAAACCTTGTTCTGAATCAATCTAGGAGATTAAGAAGGTGAACAGACATTTGATTATCATTAATTTTTATTATTTATGTTCGTCTAGATATTTTGAAATGATTTTGAACGTCACAGGTAGTGAAATATTTAGTAAGCATTCACGAGTGAGTTCGAGTCTCATTGGGTGCCCCCTTCATTCGGCCTTGTGCTGCATCTAAACATAAAGCTTACTAAATTACCTAATATTTTTATATCTTTTTATCGTAATTTCAATTTTACTTTGATTCAACTGGGATTTATGTGTGATGGCCAACTATAAGTTAATGTATAGAATTTTTTTTTTATTTTCATTCGGTTTGCTCGATTCTGAAAAAAATTTTAGAAGTATAAAAAACATTTTTTTACTTAATGTAAAGTTTTTATAGATATAAATGAAATAAAACGGCAATTCCAGATATTTAGCGTTCAGAACCACAAAATCCATTGTTTTGTTGGTTTCTTTGTTTTCATGCCATATCAATACCAAAGCCATTCTTGTAGATACTATTTAACCCGCTGGCATAAAGGGGTTCATAACTTTCCCAGGGGTATTTTTCTGAAAGTAAACGTAATAGCGTGGCTGGGGTTCTAACTTGGTTACTACGATGTCACAGTCCAGTACGTTAACGACAACGTCCTCCTCACCTTCTCATGCCGAATGCAATAAAATTTTACTCTTCCGAAATAAAGTTCTTGTTTTTAACTCTCAAAACCAAACAATTCGAAAGAAATTATCTATTTGTTCAAATACGAATGAGCTGTAATATGTATGTATGTATGTATGCGCGTGCGTGTGTGTGTGTGTGTGTGTGTGTGTGTGTGTGTGTGTTCTGGGACGTGTTCGAGACCATTTGAAAACAACAAGGCAAGATGTATCTTCTCTTTTCATAGAATGTTGCAGTCTAATGTCTCTATTCTTATCCAGTGCCCCACCATTCGACACTTAGCCGTAGAAAGCTGATCCGAATATGCATCGACGCATACAAGTAATTTTTAGAAGTCACAAAGTTTATAAATGCGATTCTACTAATAACAAAATAGCAAACAGTAAGAGTGATAGACACAGATAGAAGGAAGAGGAAGTGTGTGTGTGTGTGTGTGTGCGTGTGTGTGTGTGTGTGTGAGAAAGAGAGAGAGAGAGAGAAAGAAATGAAAGAAAGAGATGCAGATATAGAGTGATACAAAAATATTGAAAGAGAAAGAGACTGGGAGAATTCGAGGGAGTGACACTGAAAGAGAGTGAGAAAGAGCGAGAGCCAAAAAAGGAGCAATATAGAGAAAGGGAGATGGAGATAGGAATATATATATATATACATATATATATATATATACAGAGAGAGTGAGAGAGAAAGAGAGAGAGAAAGAAAGTGAGAGTGAGGGCCTGAGTAGTATAAGAATAAAGTTATATATATATATATATATATATATATATACACACCTATATATATATATATATATATATATATATATATATATATATATATATATATATATATATTCGTACATATTTATTTGCACCTAATTGTATTATTGGTACTATACTGATTAAATTAGTAAAAATCTTCCCTTTTATTCTTCTTAAGTAAAGGTTTTTATTTCTTTTCTCTCCCTTTCATCCCCTTCCTTCTTCCGCTAATGCACCAATGCGGTTATTCATTGAATTGTGCCGGGAATACTTAGTATTTATATTTATTTCATCGCCCCTTTACGTTTCATACGCTGTTTGTATCTTTATCGATACTTCAAGTAATGAAACTGTAATAAAATTAGAAGTTATTTTAATCTATATTAGGTTTTATTTTGCTCTAAAGCACAGCATTTGAGCCCTTCTTTGATTTACCAAAGATAAAACAATTTCTTTATTTTCACTATCTCATTCTATCTTTATCTCGCTCTCCTTACGTCCTCTGTTTCTCTCATACGAAGGTTAGTCAATAAACGAGGTGAATTTTGCCCCGGAAGTCGACAAGAGGAAGAACTATTTTCAGTTGGTCTCTTATTAAAGGAAATCAATAGTTTCATGTATCCATATTTACCAATCCTTCCGCTCGGGAAGGATATGACACAAGGTCTAATTTGAAGTGGAGTTTAACAGGTGTGAATTCAGAGTTTTCATTCTCCTAGACTAGTTGCCTCACCAAGGCTGAAGAAATCAGTCTGCCCTACTATTTACCCTTTGCTGACGGGAGAATAATTGGATTCATACTTTTCCCAAGGGTATTAGTGCAAGTGAAATGCAATCAGCCACGTCCAGGTTTTGAACTCGTGCTGCTGTGTCCATTTCCTACGACGATAGCCATTACACCACTGGCATCTCCTAATAGTTTCATGTATCAGAAGGCTGTCAAGGTGACCTTTACAGACTGTTGCGGCCGGAACTCTTTTTCGCCAGAAAGTCTGTGTGATTCCACTCCATAGACTGTTTTTTTTTTACTCAAGGTCGCAGCGATAAACCCATATTTTACCCATTTGTAAACATTATTGTTCCTAAAAGATGCTTCTTCGTCCACATAGCACATTCTTCTGTAATTTTTACATGGTTTACACTACTTAACACCCAAAATTTGATTAGATAACCCTGTTCTTGCCTGGAGTAGTCTGTTTCACATGGCGCCATTTTAATAGCTTTGAAACCAATATTTTTGCGAGATTAAGATAATTTTTTCTATAAAGCAATATCAAACAATGAATTAATGGAAAATATTTCTGAAAAAATATTTTGTTTTAAAAAATGCAACCCTTATTTACTGATTGAATCTTATATATATATATATATATAGAGAGAGAGAGAGAGTGGGAAAAAGAGAATGAAGAGATTGATAGAAATTGAGATGTGGTTGATTAAAAGTCAGTTATGTATTAGATATTGAGAGTTATTTAGAATACGATCAAAATTGTTTCAAAATTAAAAGAACGTTCCTTTACAAATACTACAGTCGACAATTATACATCTTAGATGGATATGAACCAGAAATCGTGTTCGGCCTGTCTTCATCACGCTTGAGCACCAGAGTAAGTTCAGATATTCAAGCAAAATGGCCGACCTAAAACTCCTATGCGAACAACGTAGCAGTGACTTGTTTGCTTTGGCGTCAAGCCAAATGTCGGATTTGCAAATAAAAGGCAACAACTCGGTTCCAAAACAAATTCCTGATGTATTGCCAAAATTTCAAGAGATTCCTGCAACCGACTGGCACAAGAGTAAAATAAAATGAAATAAAAACAGGAAAAAATAATTCCTGGGTGAGATTTTTGCGATTGCATCAGAAAAGTACAGGCCCGATTCTGACAAGATTGGTGTGCAGAGTTGGCAGCTTGGAAATTAGTTAGAACTATGATAACGAATGCCGACATAACACAAGTTCACGTGTATGCAACATGATGGACATAAGTGTTATTACAATAAGTAACAAAACAAAAACAACAATAATAATAATAATAAAGAAAGGGAAATCGAATCTCTTCTAATAGCATCTCAAAACAACGCCCTAAGGACAAACTATGTGAAAGCAAAAATAGACGAGATGCAACTATATAGTAGTTGTGATAGAGACGAACCGATCAATCACATAACAAGCGAATACAGTAAATTAGCGCAAAGAGAGTATAAGACCAAATACGACTAGGTGAGCAAGGTTATCAACTGGGAACTGTGCAAGAAGTTTGAATTTGACCATGCGAACAAATAATATATGCACAACCAGAATCCGTCCAAGAAAATGAGACGCACAAACTTCTCTGGGAATTCGAGATACAAACGGATCATTTACTCTCAGCCAGACGACCAAACCATAGATAGTCAACAAAAAAATAGAACTTGCCAAATAGTGAACTCTGCCGTTCCGGCTGACCACAGATTAAAATTGAAAGAAAGCGAAAAGAGAGATAAATACCTAAACCTTGCTTGAGAACTGAAAAAAACAGTGGAACATGAAAGTGACGGTGATACTAATTGTAGTTGGCGCACTTGGCATGGTCATCAAAGCATTGGTACAGGGACAGGAGAACTTGGAAAAACGAGGACGAGAGAAGACTATCCAAACCACAGCATAGCTGAAATGAGCCAGAATACTAAGAAGAGTGATGGAGATGTGTTGTCACTCAGACTCCAGTGGAAAACCATTAGTTAACGCTGGCGTGAAAAACTCTCAAATGAGAATAATAATAATAATAATAATAATAATAATAATAATAATAATAATAATAATAATAATCTCTGCAATTTTGAAATACAAGCGGATAACCTAATACCGGCCAGAATATTGGATATGGAGATAATTAATAAGGAGAAAAAAAGCAGTTACAACCTCGGCGATTTTGCCGTTTCGGCGGACCAGTAAGTTGAAATATAAGAAAGCAAAAAGATTGACAAATACTTGGACTTAGCCTGAGAACTAAAAAAAGTTGTGGAACATACGTTTGATGGCGATACCAATTGTAGTTTTTGTGCATGGAACGGCCGCCAAAAGTTTAGAAAGAAGACTGGAAGAATTAGAAATGAGAGGAAAAATTGACACCATCTAGACCACAACACTCTTAAGATCGGCTGAAATAACCATAAGAGTCCTGAAGACTTGAGGAGAATTGTTGTCACCCAGGATTCGGTGAAAGACCACAAACGAAAAAAAAAGTTGCAAGGGGTAAAACAATAATGACAATAATAATAATAAAGGTGATCCATTGAGAAATGTGCAAGAAATTTAAATTTGACCATCCGAACAAATGGTGTAAGCATCTGTCCTAGAAAATTACACACAAACTCCAATGGGACTTTGACATACAAACGGATCACCTAATTTCGGCTACAAGACCATATCTTATAATTATCAACAACAAAAAAAAAAGAAAACCTGCAAGACTGTCGACTTCGCTGTCCCGGCTGACCACAGAATAAAACTGAAAGAATGTGAAAAGAGAGATAAGTACCTCGACCTAGCTAGAGAATTGAAAAAACTGTGGAACATGAAGGTGACGATTATACCAATTGTAATTGGTGCTTTTGGCACGGTAACTAAAGGTTTATTAAAGGGCCTGGAGGATTTGGAAGTTGGCAGCCGAGTGGAGACCATCCAAACAACAGCATTATTGAAAACGGCCAGAATACTGAGAAGAGTCCTGGAGACTTGAGGAGACTTGCTGTCTCTCAATATCCAGTGAAAGACCATCAGCTTACGCTGATGTGAAAACCTCTAATGAGTAAATAATAATAATAATCTCCAGTCGAATGAGGGTGCAGAATACACCAACGGCATTTCTGCTGAGGGCAAAGACTCCCTCAACGAGTGTCCTGGATACTGGAACCTCACCATCAGATTGTTTAGTGCCAGCGAGTCAATCTTATGGTGGGGGTTCCAGTAATTCTGGAGCTTTGGGAAATGTTGAGTACCCCTTTATTGCCATCGCTTCCAGGTCAATTCGGACCCGGAGTGGTAGCACCTGATAGGGTCTTATCTATGGGTCAAATTGAACTAAACTATGTACTTACGCTAAACTGAACTATTTGAAATAGAACTGTTTAGATATTATATATGTAAACAGTTGGCAATAAATAGCCAACATTAAATGGAGTTGGCATTAAATAACCAACAATGGTTGATATGCCATAAAACCAAACCAGACCAAACCAAATCAAAATAATAATAATAATAATAATAATAATAATAAGAAGAAGAAGAAGAAGAAGAAGAAGAAGAAGGTGTTGATGATGATGATGATTCGATTAATCAATTCACGACTGAAATGAGTAATCGATTCGTGCTCCATAATATGACCGAGAACAAAATGACTTATAACATCGTGAGGTATATTCGCGAGTTAGCTGTAATCATGGTTAAACGCCAACATTATGATCACTGCTATTAGGCGATGATTACCAATCTCATTTCGTTTGAACTGGATTCTCAGTGTGCTTCATTTCCTCCTTTTGACGTGTATGCCGACTGTAAGATTCCCTCAAATACTAAACTGCATATGGTGGTGAGGCTCCAGTACTGGGTGTCTTCATTACCATTACTCCCAGGTCAACTCTGACCCGTACTAGTGGTGTGTTAGGATCCCATTTATGGGCTAAATAGATTTTTTTGCAAATTATTTGTGAATGTATTTGATCAGATCATTTAAATAAGAGAAAAAAACTCTTAAGAAATAACTACACAAAAATATTAATGTAAACGTACAATATAAACCAATAGGCAAAAAAAAAAAACAAAAAAACTCCCAGATGGGTTGATATGCCCTTCAAATCAATCAGTGTGATATATATTTGAAGCTCTGTGACAGATAAAGCAAATCATAGTGAATTGTTTGCCTTGTGGTTGAGAAGTTTGGCGTTCGAGACTTCATAAAAACAGGATCTTGAAGGCTGCCTTTGAGGGAGAAATGCATGCATTACCCCCTCAAATCTTGGCATAATTTTCTTTCTTCTACTTTCTTCTGCATATAGATAAATAAAAATCTAAAAAATATATAAAGAAAAAAAATTCGAGGAAGAAGTAAATATTAAGAACGAGTTATATAAAAACAATAATAAATCAAAATTTTATGATCAGCAAAATGTGACATTAACGACGGCTACAACCTCCTAATAGACTTACAATAAGGTCGAACATGTATAAGCAGGTCAGCCTCTTGTGAGCACTTCATTTTGATGTGTTTAACGCCGCATTTATGAGAAAGGAAAATATGTTAATATCTTTGATGGGGTCCAAAATTGTTATGACCTGAAGATTGGAGCAACACATAAAAAAAAAACACTCGGTTGATCAGTTGTGGTGCGCAATTGAGGTAAAGATTTCTTGCATTAAACGATAAAAACAATATAGTTTTATAAATCACAGAGAGTTTTAATTGAATTGAATGGAGAAACTTATCACAACATCCTGATTATCTATCCTTCTTATATATGATCCCATGTAACTGTTTGCCAGCCAGAGCATATTTTCTAAACAATGCTCATCTCTGAAAACAAGTATAGGATTAGACTTTGTATCAATTACAAAATGGATACAATTTAGCGAGAAAATTCGCGAATAACTTTGCTTTGCGTTTAGAACTTTGTTTACTAAGAGATTTTGTCAAATTTGAAATGAATTGAGTTTCATAGAACTAGACAATTACTACATGAATACAATAAAAAATGGTTTCTGACTTTCGGTCATTTACGTGATACATGAACACGAATTACCTGCTCTTTGTTTTGATTCTATTTGGAGTTGATGGCGACATACTTTTCTGTTAAATTATTTTTACAACTTTCGAATAATATTTGTCAAAGGAAAAAGTCAAAACAAAAATGAGAGTATATGTGTTAATAATCAGATTTCGATTATATTCCCTATAAGGTAAGGAGTAATACGTTTACTTGAAATAACAAAAAATCAGGGACCATTTCGCTATTGATAAGCCCCCAACCTGCACCATTTGGCTTGGTTTGGTTTGGCTTGGTTTGGTTTGGCTTGGTTTTATGGGTATCAACCCTTGTAGGTTATTTAATGCCAAATCCTTTTCATACATAAATTAATCATATGATTTCTAAATACCTTTTGTCGATAAGAAGCTTGAGCTCATTTTTGCACAAAGTTAAATGGTTTCCCTTAATTTCAAACAAATCAGTTTAGCATAAATACACAGTTATTTTTGTTGCTGACATATAGTCATTTGTTTAAATACTCTTTCTTGTTTACACACTGTTAAATGTAAAAACATTTCTACTTCAAACAATTTCGCATAAGTACTGTTAATTTCAAACAATTCGGTCTTGCATGTCAGCAAAGTTAAATAGTTCTAAGTATTGCTATTAATTCAATTAAAGATCAGTCATTTGTTTACACACAGTTCAATGATTAAACAGTTCGATTGGACCCACAGATAGGGCAGTATAAGATGCTACCAGTCCGGGTCGGAGTGAACCTGGGAGTAATGGCAATGAAGAATTACTCCGCATTCCTCAGCATTACTGGAGCCTCATCATCAGATTGTTTTGTGTCATATCCAGTACACACGTTGGGAGAGTCTTACCTCTCTTCAGAGATGCAGTCAGATTATTCTGCAGCCCTAGCCGACTAGGCCACCCACATCGTTTAATTCCACCATAAATCAGTTAATTTCAAATATGACAAATTCCCACAGTAACGGAAGTTCTAAATGCAAAGCAAGCAAAGATATTCGCGAAGTGTTGGAGGGGATTTTTTATTAACGAGGCCATACCTGCTCTTTTGCATTCCCCATCCCACAAAAATCGCCTTGTTCAATGAGTTTTTCGTTTGTTTGTTTGTTTTTAATTAGGGGAACTGTTGGGCACATATGCATCGTTATCCTAAGAAGGAAAGAAGGCAACAGGATTATGGAGGATGTTTTGAGAAATCTTCAACTGGTTTATTGGTTGGGTTCTTCTTTATGGCATATCAACTCCATGAGGCTTATTTAATTCCAAATCCCGTTTCTCTCTCTCTCTCTCTCTCTCTCTCTCTCTCTCTCCCTCTCTCTCTCAATATATAAACACACACACACACACACATATATATATATATATATATGTGTGTATGCATATATGATTTGTGAGTTATCAGTTTGTGGGTAGCTATTTTTAATGACTTTTTAAAACTCATTTGTTTGCACACGGTCAAATGGATTCAAGTATTGCTATCTAAAACGGATAATAATGTTTAATATTGATCCGTTCTTTGCACACAGTTAAATGATATAAATTATTCCAGTCTAATCCTAAAATATTTTAATAGATCTATTCGACCCATATGGAGACCTTAACAGAATAGGAGCCTCAACTCTGAAGGCAAAGGGGGAAGGGTGTCCTCATGGGGTACTGGTTAAGGCGATGGACTGCGGAATCGTAGTAAGCGAGTTCGTATTCCAGTCGCACTATTACGTTCACTCTCGGGCAAAGGTATGAACCCCCTTATTCTCCCAGCTATGGGTTAAATAGTACCACTACTGTTCTTTTAGAAGAATGGCTTTGGCATTAAATAACATACAAAGTTTGATATGCCATTAAACAAAGAAACCAAACCAAACAATCCGGAGGTAGTTTACTTTCATACTTGGGACACAACTTAGGTGGTCTTAATCCTCTTCAGAGGATGCAAACGGTTTTGAAAGGAATCGTTTTAAAAACGTTTTTCTTTAATCAAGAAGGTGCTGAAATACTCAACTTTGAAGCAGGATAAAACCAAAAGTTGTATTGTCCTTTATCATCGTCATGTTTGCTTCATTACTAAAAGATTCCTGAAAAAATACACAGACCGGATGAATACTATATATTTGTGCACATATATATATATATATATATATATATATATATATATATATATATATATCTGTGTGTGTGTATGTGTGTGTTTGTGAATTGTCAACGTCGATGTTTATTAATATTGCAAATAATTTTACGATGGAAATGCATTGAAGATAAGGAAGAGAACGACTGAGAGTCGTTATGAATTCAAGCAAATGTTATTGATAGAATTAGAATTATATATATATATATATATATATAACAAATGCAAAAGCAAATGTTTGTAATCATATCCATACATATGTATATGTGATACTGTATGTATGTATGTATGTATATTTTATTCTTCATTCGTTGTATGCATTTAAAGACCATACATATGTATAGGCAGTGAACAAGAGATATCTAAGCCGGGAAAATATTAAAATAATGGCCGTTTTATTGTATTTGTCACAACGCCTGTTTGACTGGTTTGTATTGTTGAGCGAATTTTCTTCTGTCGATGAAAGCTTCGAAAGCATCAAACATTCACCTTTCACCTCTTCATTTGTTTGATAATCTACTGTTTGAATAAGCACAAACCGAATTGGGAAGACAATGATATAATTGAATTTGAAGTCTTTTCAAAGTAAAAAAGAAAAAACCCACAGCAACCATGTTTTTTTCAGTTGGGGTATAGCCATCTGTTTTGAAAAGAAAATGCTCTATACTGTGTGATATGCTTGGTGGGTAAGATACATTTTACAAGCATGAGATTAGATGCCGGGATTCAAAAGTATTGAAATGAAGATTTAATTAACTTATAATTTCAAGATTTAAATCATGAAGAGTATAGATCTGAATATATATATATATATATATATATATATAGGGTGGAACGATAAAATTGTCGCCCTAGAAAAGACGTCATGATTCCATTTCCGTTTAATGAAAACCGGTTTTCTTTTTTTTTTGTTGCAGACCATCTACTAGTTGGCCAGTTGTGTACAAATCCCAAAAACGATAGGAGTCTTCTATCATGTCTGAAAGTGACACAATGTTCAACGAGCAAGATCGGAGATGCGCCGCTGTACAACTCATGCTCTCTACCGATCCAAGTTATGACAACAGGACCCTTGCCAGCACCCTCAAAATGCAAATCTGGATTGCCACAAATAACAGGGACGTGCCCAGGGCGAGGAAAACATCATATCTCCTTACCTCTAGTAAAAATCTTTTCTTCCGTAAATTCCCATTCCTCCTATTCTTTATATCTGTTTATATAACTCATTGTGTTTGTCATTTCACAATTCGCTTCCCGGATGATCACTATAATTAGGACCGAAAGTACTTACGAAATATATGGTGTCTTCCCTAGTTCATTCCATCAAAAAGTCGAATGGCTCAAACGAAGATTTAAACGGATCAATGTTAGAATAAGGAGACACGAAGTGTCTGTTTTATTTAATCAAACATATATATCTATATAGACTGCCTCCAAGTACCGTTGACTTCATGGTTACGCTATACTATCTTAGATATACATGCTCTATTAACGATATTGAGCACTCTTTATATAGGAAACTACATCACCTCTCGCAGATCACTTCCTATTGAGTAAAGAGTTCGAAGTACACTAAGTACCCGCTACTTGCAGCAAACCTAATAGGAAATTGACCGTTAAACATTTTGTTCTGGGATCTGATGCTTGGATGTTAACAGCAACTTCTTCAACTTATGTGATGAAAGTTCTGCCGATCGATTATCTTGGCTCAGTACATCCTATAATCACTCAATATTTCTGCCGCAGAAGTTTTGGGACGTGGGACGTCCTGATGCCAACAGAAGAACAGGCGACCACCAAATTCTTCCGGTTACAGCCGGAGTACATGGGTACTCGTAGGATACGAGTCACAGTTAGCAATGTCCTGGCATTTATTACAGGCGAGGTGCTGGCCTCCTTCCTCGGCGAATACGGGCGCGTTGAGGAAGTTAATCTCCTAAGATCTTCTGCCGGGACAGTCGACGGGGATTACATGTTCCGGCTGTGCCTAACGAGGGAAGGCTTCCAAGCCATCACAGAAATTATTACCAGCAGGGATAGACAAATGATGGTCGTGGTTGAGGGAAGACGGCCTCGCTGTTGGAGATGCAAACCGTTTGGCCACATAGCAAAGTTCTGCCCTGAAAAGGAACAGACAGCAACTACCACAGCCACCACCACAGTAGCAGCAACGCAGAAGGAAGTCCCGGAGAAAAACCTGGGTCCAGACCAGCCTAAATGCGATGAAGGCTGGAAGAAGGTCGCTCGCAAGAAGGAGAAGAAAGGAAATCTCCCAAAAGCAGCATTTTCTACTTCCTCATCAAAAGAAAAGACCCCCACTCAAGAAAAACCCCTGAACCCAACTTTGGTAACCCTAGAATCTACCCCAGCAGCACTGGAACCAGCCACTGAGACAACAACAGAACCCAAAAGCCCGTACAAATCTGCAGCTTTTTCACCTGCTCCTCCTTCGAAAGTCTCCAAGAAGAAGAAGAAGCCCGCAGCTGAACGAGAGGAGACGTCAATGGAGACCATTGTAAACCTCAAGAAGAGAAGGGATAGTGGAGAGGGATATTTCAAAAAAGATCTACAGCAACACTCCTCCCCAACAAGACCCCTTGGAGAGCACATCCTCTATGGTGCCACAACTTCCCCATTACCAACCCCCCAAATCCTGTCAACAACAACAACCTCTCCTTCGACAACAAACAAGTCTACCTCAGACTCTATCTCTACCCTCACTTACCCTCTCCTCCTTCTCCTCTCCAGAATTCTTCCCCAAAAACCGGTCTCAATCCGAAGTGAGACCCACCTCCCCCACAATAAACCAACCCAACGAAGAACCAAGTCGGTCTCGCCAGAGATGAACGAAGAGAACGTTGAAAATGCAGCAGCTCTGTGCTCAGTAGATCCGGAAGTAATAGGTGACTTTCAGATTCGAAAGGCACTGAAGCCGCTGCTGAACTTCGAAAATATCAAAGAAAAAAGAGTGTCCAATCCGTGACCACCTTCGTCCGCTGGGTTGGTAACCGAAACCATAAAGTATGGAAGTTCTTGCAGGAGGCTAGCTAATTTAGGGCAGGCGTAAGGCTGGTGGAGTTGCAGCACCCCTCGTTGAACAAAATGTTTGTTAATTTCGCATGGAGGATCCTTATTTATGTTCACCCTTCATTTTATAGAGCTCTAAAAATGCGGTTCCCTCTCGATGTCGGAGGATTGTCTAGGAATGGCCGAGTAGCCGCTGAACTCGCCACCGGCTCCCTGAGACAGACCATCAGCATCCTCACCCCCGAGGATTTCCAGCCCGTCGTCGACACTGAGTAGGTAAGTGGGTAAGTATGGCTCTAAACCTTGCCAGTTTGAACGTGAGGGGACTGAGGTATCCAAGCAGGTGTTCGCACTTGCTTGGTGAATTCTCTAACCTTCATTTACGTGGCAGACTGTCGGGTGCTGGAGGGCGACTTTGTCGTCTTTTCAGTATTTGGCAGCCGCTTTGGTGCTGGGGTCTCTCGGCAAGTTGGAGGCAGCCTTAATGCGAATGTCAATCTTGTCTTTGCTGGTGACGTGGGCCGGATGGTGGTGGCGGATATTGCCGTTAAAACCTTCGAGTTTTGGGTGGTTGCGGTTTATGCACCCAATATTTCTGGTGAGAGACGCTACTGCTTTCGGTGATTGGAGCCGTTCCTGAATAACTCGAAGCAGTGAGTTTTAATGGGTGATTGGAATGCAATCCTTGATCACAAGGTAGATAAGGGCGAGCGGAGCGCTAGAGGGATGGGAAGGTGTGAAAGCAGCCTGATCGACTTTTTAGCCGAGTTCGATCTTATCGACAGGTTTCGTCTGAATCACCCATTGCGGGAGATGTGGACATGGATGTAATTTGCATCTGGCCAGGTGTGGACGTATCTGGACAGAGTGTTAGGAGAGTTGACGCAGATTTCGTTAGTTGTCCCACTGGCTGACCACAAAATCGTTAGGGTCAGTCTGCGGCTAGTTAATAGGCCTAGTCTGGCTAGTTACTGGAAGTTCAATACCTCCTTACTGGAGATAAGGGACTTCCGGGAATGGCTGGATACCTTAATTCAGCAGGCATTAGTGAGGGCGGTTGCCGGGAATTGGTGGTGGGAATCCCTTAAGTATAGGAGTAGGGACGTCGCCATCAAATATGACCAACAGCTCCAATTAGATAGGGCCAAGAAAGCGAAGTCTTTAGAAGATAGACTCTCCCGGGCGGTGGAAGTTGGGGACTCCCTAGCCGTAGATCTAGCTTGGAGGGACATTGAGCGCGAGGCTAGCGAGCGTTACAAGGGCTTTGTAGTTAGAAATAGGCTAAAGAGAGTTTCTAACGAAGCCGTGAGATACAACGCATTAATGTGTAAGGAAGAGTTGCGAAGATACACCGAAGATACACCGATCGAGTTCGTTAAATCCTCGGACGGGCGTGTGCGGCGGTCGAACCGCGGGATGCGCGAGGTTTTTTGGGCGCATTTCCGAGATCGCTTTGCCCACTGCCCTGACCACTCGGTCCAGGAGTTTTTCAACTATTTAACCGCTAGTTGTGAGGGTTTGATTACGGAATGCGAAGTCCGTAATGCGCTGAAGCAGGTCTGCCACAACAAGTCGCCGGGGCTGGATGGTCTACCTTACGAAGTGTATTGGAGGATGTTGCACATGTTTGTCCCTATTCTGACGGATGTGTTCAACCATTGGTTAGCCCAGTGGAAGCCATTTCTGGTAGCATTAATATGGGAGTGAGCATAAAGGAAGGTTGCAGGCATGTTTGGGAGGATCTAGATGACTACAGCCCCATAACTCTGCTTAACACAGAGTTAAAGATTTTGGCGCGGGTCTTAGCAAATCGTTTGCAGCTTGGCATCAGTGAACTGATTGGATCGGAGTAGAACTACGCTGTGAAGGGAAGATCGATCCAGGACAACTTGCATTTTGTTCGCGAGATCCTAGAAGGGATAGAAGACGATGCCGAGCCGCGCTGATCAATTAAGATCAGTCCAAGGCCTTCGATAGGGTGGACCACCAGTTCCTGGCGACGGTTTTGGAGACCGCCGGATTCGAGCCGGAGTTCCGCAAATGGATTAGCATACTGTACCACAATCCGCAGGCGCTGGTGCAGGTGAACGGGAAGCGTTCGAGGGCTTTCGGGATCGAGCGTTCGGTCCGGCAGGATTGTCCCCTGACCCTCTTCTCTATGTCCTCGCTTTGGAGCCCCTGCTCCGTAGGCCCTGCGTGGAGTTTCTTTAACTGGCAGCGTCCGGGCTAAGATCTCTGCGTACGCCAATGACATCACAGTTCCCGTGTCCAGCCGACTGGACATATTGGCAGTTAAGAAGGCAGTCGAGAGGTAAAAGAAGGTGGCAGGTGCCAAGGTCATTTTTGACATGAGCGAAGGTTTGCGGTTGGGTGCTTGGAGGAGGGCGTCCCCCTGCCAGTACCCTTCCGCTGGGGTGACGGACCCGTCCGCATCCTCGGGGTGTGGTTCGGACCAGACTTCCAACTGGAGCAAAAATGGTTGGAAGTACGGGCTAAGGTAGAAGCCCAGTTGGGTGCCTGGTATCGAAGGCAGTTGTCCTTAAAGGGCAGGGCGGAGGTGTGTGCTGTGTACGTCTTCCCCTTGATCCTTAACCGGTTGTCCATACTAGCTCTGCCTAGGGATCATCGGGTGGCGCTGGAACAATCCCATACCAATGGAGTTTGGAAAGGTCGAAGCCAGTTAGTCTGTAGGCAGGGTTACCGTCAGCGTCCTCGAGAAGGGGGTCTAAGGATGCCTGATCTCGAGAGCCACTAGCTCGCCGAGAGACTGGCTTACCTGGGTCGATCGTTAACGACGGAGACGGTGTAGGGTCCCAAGGTGAGAGAGGCCTTTCCTCGCCTGAGATCCAATACCGAGGCTGAAGGCCGTTGTTGGCCGAGGGACCGAACACTGTTTTCTAACGAGTGCCGAAGGGCCATACGAAACCTTCCTCGGTCCAGTGACCTCTAATGGTCTCAAAAGAAACTATATCGTGGGCCTGTGGAGGGCTCCGTTTCGGATCTTCTGGAGAAGCGGCTCGGCTGGTCGCTAGGGGAGATTCGCTCCCAGTGGAATTGGGCGCCAGGCTTGAGCTTCTGGAACAACTCCGAGTTCTTGCTCATCTGCCAGCTCGTCCGGAATGCGTTGGCCCTCAAAGACTGGGCTTACAGAGCTTGCTTGGCAGACATGCCTGATTGCCCACGTGTTGCGACAGTGGTCTAGAAGAAACGACTTTGCACGCCTTCTACTACTGCGAGCGGGTACGGCCGTTCTGGAATCACATCGGGGAGTGGACGGCTCGTATCAGTCCCAAGCAGCTCGTGCTGTTTGACGTCGTTTACGTTATAGAACTCGTTGTACCTGTATGTACCTGGGTGTATGCAGCGAGCCTGGTTGTACGAAAGGGAGCAATGTTGGAGCCATCCTTCCCTCCTCTTCCTGCGAATGGCGACGACGGTCCGGGTCCTTCGGGACCCCACCCCGAATAAGTAGGATCTTTTGCATTTCTTAGACTTCCTGACCTCCTTGTTAGTTGTTTGAGAGGTTTGAATTTAGAGTTTTCCTTCTCTTTGACTGGTTACCATATAATGGTTAAAGAGTCCAGTCTGCCCTCCTATTTACCCATAGCTTGAGAGTAAACAGTTGAATGCATACCTTTCCCGAGGATATTAGAGCTATGTAAAATGCGAACATCCGAACATCAGAACAGGATTTAAATTTGGATCGCCCTGTCCATTTCTTGCGACGGTAACTATTTCTTCACACGTACTTCTCATGTGGCCCGCTTCTCGAAAAAAGTTGCCAATGCCAAGCCTAAGGCCTTTGTACCAGACGGAAACAAACGTTAGTAAATAACAAGAACGCTGAGGAGTTTTCACTAACAGTAAAGTGATGTTTATGAAATTCAGCAGATGGTGATGGAACTGTGGTTATATATATATATAGTGTATCACAAATTTGAGTACACCCCTCACATTTCTGCTTATATTTAAGTATATCTCTTCATGGGAAAACACTGACCAAATGAAACTTTGACACAATGACATCTTCAGTAAAGCAGTGGTCGTCTTAGAGGTATGTTTGGGGTCATTGTAATGCTGGAACAATGCCATGCGACCCAGTTTCTGGAGGGAGGGGATCATGATCTGCTGCAGTATTTCTCTGTACATGTTGGAGTTCATGTTTCCCTCAATGAAATGTAACTCTCCAACACCTGCAGCACTCATGCAGCCCCAGACCATGACATTCCCACCACTATGCTTGACTGTAGGCATGACACACTTATCTTTGTACTCGTCACCTGGTCGCCACCACACAAGCCATCAGAACCAAACAAATTAATCTTCATCTCATTCGACCATAGGACATGGTTCCAGTAATTCATGTGCTTTGTTGACATGTCTTCAGCCAACTGTTTGCGGGCTTTCTTGTGTATCGTCTTCAGAAGAGGCTTTCTCCTGGGGTGACAGCCATGAACACCAATTTGATGTAGAGTGCGGCGTATGGTCTGAGCACTAACAGGCTGGTCCCCCACTTCTTCAATCTCTGCAGCAATGCTGACAGCACTCCTACACCGATCTTTCAAAGAAAGCATTTGGATGTGACGCTCAGCTCGTGCGCTCAGCTTCTTTGGATGACCTCCCCGTGGCCTGTTCTGAGTGGACCCTGCTCTTTTAAAACGCTGGATGATCTTAGCCACTGTGCTGCTGCTCAGTTTCAGTTGGCAATCTTCTTGTAGCCTTGGACTTCTTCTTGTAGCGCCACAATACGTCTTTTAAGATCCACAGAGAGTCCTTTGCCATGTGGTGCCATGTTGAAACTTTCAGTGACCCGTATGAAAGTTGCACTACAAATTTGAACACTAATGAGTCACATGAAATTTTGGAGGGAAAATGACAAGCAGTTCTTAATTTGGACATTTAGGGGTGTAGTTTCCTAGGGGCATACTCACTTTTGTTGGCAGGGGTTTAGCTTTTAATGGTTATATTTTGAGTTATTTTGAGGGGAAAATAAATTAACTCTGTTATATAAGCTGCACACAGACTACTTTTCATTGTGTCAAAGTGTCATTTTGTCAGTGTTGTCCCATGAATAGATATACTTAAATATCTGCAGAAATGTGAGGGGTGTACTCACTTTTGTGATACACTGTATATATATATATATATATATATATATATATATATATATATAACCACAGTTCCATCACCATCTGGTGAATTTCATAAGCATCACTTTACTGGTTAGTAAAAACTCCTCAGCGTTCTTGTTATATACTAACGTTTGTTTCCGTCTGGTACAAAGGCCTTAGGCTTGGCGTTGGCAACTTTTTTTCGAGAAGCGGGCCACATGAGACATGGCTTATGTTTAGGCGGATGGCACTACTTAAAAATTCATGGTAATTTTACGTTGAAGATATCTCTACCATTTTCACTACAGAAGACCATACGCGTAATCATCTGCCATAGAAATAGGGAAAAGTTGAATTTTTCTTTTTGATAAAATATATTTTCTATAAAAAATTGAAGTCTAGGCGGGTCATTTAGAAAGCAAAGAGGGCCGCAATTTGCCCATGACTGCTTGAGGCCTTAAGTTGTTTTCAAAACATGCTGTTATCAAATTGAACAAACCCATCGCTGCTAAACATCAGTGATGTGCTTTCAACATGATTTGACGGAATTCTTGCTAATTTTAATAATGTTCTACTCTAAATGATTTCCAGTTCACTTCGGCTCATATTTCTGCGCCACTTGTGTCAGAGGTTGTACTGGTGATTAACAGACAATTATTATTATCATTTCACTCTTTGCTAATTTTTCATGCCAACGTTATATATGTATGTAAGTGTGTTTGTGTGTGTGTGTGTTTGTGTGTAAACATAATTTAGCATTAAATAACCATCAAGGGTTGATATGACATTGAGCCAAATAACATAAACCTAACCTAAATATTATCAACACTTGCTCTTCTGGTGTGTATTATCAATTTTCATTTTAATATAAGTTGTTCTTATGGCATTGCTTTGTGTTGCTGCTATTCTTATTATCATTATCATTATTATTACGCCTTAAGAAATTTTCACACCGACGTTAGTTGATAGTCTTTCACTAGAGTCTGAGTGACTGCAAGTCTTCTGAGGTCTCCTGAACTCTCCTCAGTATTCTGGACGGTCTTAACAATGCCGTAGTTTGGATGGTCTCGATTTGTCCTCCGATTTCTAACTCTTTCAGCCCCCTTACCAACCCTTTGAGGACCGTTCCAGACGCACAGATTTCATTTGGTATCACAGTCATCTTCATGTTCCATGGCCATTTTAGTTATCTGGCAAGATACAAGTACTTGTCTCTCTTTTCGTTTATTTTAATTTTCATTCTCTGTTCTGCCGGGACGACAAAGTACAATAAACTGTGATTTTAACAATATGTACGTCTGGTCTTTCAAACGGGATTAGATGATCTATTTGGATTTCCAAAGAATTTTTTGCGTCTCATTTTTCTGGACGGGTTCTTGTTTGTGCGTATACCACTTGTTCGTAAGGTCAATTTCAATTTCTTGCACAATTCCTTGTGGATCACCTTCCCCACTCAGCCCCTTCTTGTCTTATACCCCTTTTGCCCCAGTTTGCTGCATTCGCTTATTATGAGATTAAGTGTTTCGTCTCTATCAACCCATAACTTACACTTGCTATTCTGTTGCGTCTTATCGGTTTTTGCTTTACATAATTGGCTCTTATGACGTTGTTTTTAGCGACAGTTTGATAAGATTCAGTTTTTCTCTTAAAGTTTGTCTTTCTTAGCCATTACCATGTGAGATTTCCCCAGTTTGACGCTTGAAATATCTATACTGTTGTTTTTCTTCACATTTCTCTTTCCTAGTTATCAATATTCTGTTTGTATTTATGAAGTCAGTGCTGTTTCTGGTCGATAAAATTAGTCTTTCTTTGTTCTCTTTAATCAAGTCTTCGAATCCTCCTTGTGAAGTATCTACGCTATCTTCAATGCAACCAAGTCCTCTTCCTTCTAATTTTCTTAACACGTTGTCTCTGTCATCTCTCGAATGTAAGACCATATGAGATACTCGTCTGAGATACTCTTTTCTTATATTTTCTTTCATCTCCACTTGTTTGATGATGTCTGTTTTCAAACTTCCCAAGTACATTTGATTTTCCTTTTCTCTGAGCGTTCTGATTCTTTTTTTGATTTGGCAATTCAATTCCTTCCATTATTTATCTTTTCCCGCTTCTAATTATAAGCATGGTACATTTCCCTATTCCAAATTCTATTCCTATTTCCTGACTGTAATTCTTATTGCTTATATTAGAGTCCCCAGTTCTTTTTCCTTTTTTCAAACAGTTTGATGCCAGCCATTTATTATTATTATTATTATTATTATTATTATTATTATTATTATTTACTCCTCGAGAGTTTTTAACATTTGCGTGAGCTGATTTTTTTCCCTGGAGTTAGAGGGGCAGCAAGTCTCCTCAAGTCTTCAGGACTCTTCTCAGAATTCTAGCCGTTCTCAGTTATGTATTAGTTTGGATGGTCTCCACTCGTCCTTATTTCCACGTCCTCCAGTCCCTTTAATAATTCTTTAGTGACTGTACCAAAATCACCAGTCACAATTGGTATAATTGTCATTTTCATGTTCCACAGTTTTTTTCAATTCCCAACCAAGGTTCAGGTATTTATCATTCTTTTCATTTTTTTCAATTTTATTATTATTATTATTATTTGTAGTAGTAGTAGTAGTAGTAGTTCTCATTTGTGTCTGTAGAATTTTCACTTGTAATATTAATGAATCTTAGCCTTGTCTTGCACAAGGCTTCAATAATGAGACAGCTAGTGAATATCAAACTAACTCCAAAAGGATATTAAGCAAAACTAAATCATGAACCACTGTTCCACGGCTTATTAATCTTATAAAAGATCTGAAAGTGCCAGTTGATGTTTGCTGAACTTAGTCAATTCAGAAACAAGTGGAATGTACTGTAAAAATAGAACTACAAGATTATCTTTTGAACTTCATAGGCGACATCGATATACATTAAAAATTGTTGTATTTTTTCTTATCATTTTTCGTAAAATTTTAGACATGATGTGTAATATTCCTTCCCTGATATGAAATGTTTAAGTTTTTGAGGTATAACACATGAAAAAGAATCAGTGAATAGCCGAATAGATTTTGACAATATGAAAACAGAGTTTAGCTAACAGGATTAACGGTAGATTCACGCTCGGAACAAGTGACCCGAGAATCTCAACCTGTTGGTGTGAGAAAATGTTCAACTTTAACAGAAAATTTCATTCATTTGTTCTTCCCAGTAACATCAATGTAAATAAAGTGTTTATAGGCTAACCTTAAAATACACCGTGTAAATTAAGTCTACAAAACATATTTTCTTATGAACAAAGAAAATCCTATTACATCTGCACTTTCTCCTTTAGAATGGTTTCTTTGTTTAACGGCAGATCAACCTTCTTGAGTTATCTAATGCCAAAACTATCCTTGTAGAAGAACTGCAGTGATAGCTTTTAACCCACAGTTGAGGAGATTCAATGTCTTTCCCAAGTGTATTTCTCCGAAAGTGAACATAGTATCCCAACTGGAGTTCGAACTCATTTATTTCGATGTCGCAGTTCAGCACGTTAGCCTCCTTTATTTAATAACCAGCGACCAGTGTACAAGTAATCTTACACATCAGATTGATAAAAAAATTATGCTAATCATTTAATTAATGTTCCTCATGGCACAAAACTGTTAAATAATCTCTGTATATAAATTACTGACGTATGTATAGTTGTTTTATGTGAGACTTTTCCACGTCATCGCATGGAAACGGACTGAAAATGGAATTGTATTCTTGGATTTCTTTGGAAAATGGTTGAATTTAAAGAATAGAAAATATAATAAGTAATAAGAATAAAAATTGAAGGTAAATTTAACATTTACTGTTTAAACAATTTTTTCTTAAATGTTACTTCAAAACAAACCTGACAATATTTGATATTTTTAGTTAGAGTTCTAAAAAATAAAATAAATTAAAAACAAACAGATATTCAAATATATACGCGAATTTCTTCATAATATACATCCGCTTTGTTAAATTTTGCTAAGGTCTGTTGTGTTACTACAACAATTGATTATATATATATATATATATATATATATATATATATATATATATATATATATATATATATCAAATACATAAAAAACTCAGTTGAATATATTTTTAGCTCTCTACTTTCAATTTATTTTCCAAGTAAAAAATTAAAGGATATTGAATACATAAAAATTGATCCATTCAGCGTTTGTTTTGGGTTTTTCTTTGTTACTTTTTAAATGGAAACAACACAAGATTTTGATAGTAAACGGAATTACAAAAAATTAACAATAGACTAAAACAGTCTTAAAACTAGATTTAAATGCAAAAAAGGTATTTTATACAAATAATTCTAAGCTAAATAAAAAATATCTTAACTTCGTATAAGATCTAAATTACAGTACCGTATACTTCGTATACTACCGTAAAATTCACTCCCAAGTAGCATCTACTAATTGTACCTTAGCGTCTAGCGGTGCATTAAAACTAAAGTTACTGTTATGACGGCCTGGCTTATTGATAATAATGATTCGACCCCAAAACTTGAGTCACCTTATGATAAAGAATTTGTTGGTAGCACTGCTGCTATTGTTTTGACAGTGACAGTTGTACGCATGTGTTCCTTTAAACATCGAATAATGTCATTAGTTTATGCCACATCCCTAGAAATATAAAGAATGAAAAGAAAATCATCTGAAAAATTGTGTTGCAAACCACATAGATAACTTACTCTTTAGAAAATATTTAGAATGAGGGACGCTATTTGTCGCAGAAATTTATCCAATGTTAGGAAAGTCGTGGAAGAGAATGGCTGAAATTTATATTGAAAACAAAAATTATTTAAGATTCCAGTCAGGATTACAAATGAAATTAAGGGAGGAATTTATTTCAGAAGATGAATAGTACTTTGCAATGCTTGCATGCTAAACAACAACAACAACAACAACAACAAGGATGATATAGAATAATGGTATTATTTCATTTCAGAACTTCAGACAGAGTTAAGAAGGTTGATGAATCCCACAGTAGAAACGGTTCATTGAGAACAGTGAAGCTAAAATCGCCGGAATAGTGATTCTCTCAAAACTTAAAATAACTTAAACATTTTGCTTTTTCTGTTGGTGAGGCTTAAACTTTGTTGAGTTTCACTTTCAGAGGGGTAACATACCCACAAAAGGGGTACCTTGGTCTTAGGTAGGACACTAAATTGCATCTAGTGGTGAGGCTGCAGTCCTGCAGCTATGGGGAGTGTAGGGTCACCCTCTGGTTACAATTACTTCTCGAGTCCACTCTGATCCGGAGTAGTAGTACCTAAAAGGGCTCAATCTATGGGCAGATAGATTGGTTTGCAGATTATTAGTATTAGATAGGAATACTTTATATTCTACAATTGCGTGCAAAAAAACTTTCGAAACTACACAAAAATGTAAAAATAAAAGTACAATGTAAGCAATTCTCTAACTTTTAGATGGATTGACATGACGTTAAAATCAATTAACCAATCAATCAATCATTAAACATTTTTCTATCGCATTGTCTAAATTTTGTATAACCTCGTGCCACATCTT
The DNA here is from genome assembly GCA_963585895.1 of Sepioteuthis lessoniana. Classification (NCBI taxonomy): domain Eukaryota; kingdom Metazoa; phylum Mollusca; class Cephalopoda; order Myopsida; family Loliginidae; genus Sepioteuthis; species Sepioteuthis lessoniana. The sequence goes on from OY757916.1 coordinate 52,038,973, forward strand.
TTTTTAAAGAAGAACGTATTTTAATCTCATAAAAATATTTGTTTTGTGCTTATTCAAGATGGCAGTAAATCAAATAGAATGCTCTAAGCTTGATCAGAGGTTTGTCATCAAGTTTTTGATAGCTGAGAAGTGTAAATCAAATGAAATTTACAGAAAAATGTGTGATGTAGACTGATAAGTCATCCACGTCTTTACAAATGGGGTAAACGTGGGTTTACCACAACGAGCTTGAATCGAAAAGACATTCCATTAAGTGGAAACACACTGACTATTCGGAAAAGAAAAAGTTCCGGTGCAACGGTTATTAAAGAAAATCTCATTATCAGTCTTCTGGTACATGGTTTGGTTTGGTTTGGTTTTATGGCATATCAATCATTGTAGGTTATTTAATGCCAAATCCATTTTTATACATATGAACAGCTCAATTTCAAAAAATCCAGTTTAACGTAAGAAGTCTTTTTTTGTTTACACATAGTTAAAGGTAAAAACAGCTCTATTTCAAACAACTCATTTTTGCATAAATATGCTGTTTAAATTTCAAAGCAGTTCTATTTCTAACAGTTCAATTCAGCATAAGTACAGGAGTTTAGTTCTATTTGACCCATAGATAGGGCCCTATCAGATGCAACCATTCCAGTGGACCTGAGAGCGATGGCAATGAAAAGGTTCTCCACATTCCCCAAAGCTCCACTATTACTGGAACGTCACCATCACATTGCTTAATGTCATATTCAGGACACTCGTTGGAGGAGTCTTACCTCTCTGTAGATATGCAGTCAGTCTATTCTGCTGCCCCAGCTGACTGGGTCATCTAGAACATGAAAGGACGCATCACTTTTGATTTTCTTGAAAAAGGTGCAACTTTAAACTCTTTAGGCAAATCGAAAAAATCTCGTAAATATAATGAACTGGAGTTAGAACAAAGAAAGCACACTTTGTGAATAGAATCATTAAAGTTCCTGCTTTGTCCTACTTTCTGTTAGCGTGTGTAATGCTTGGCTGTGTGATATCTCATACGGATCAGCAAACGGGCGCTATTATGATATTCGACCATTGTTGCACATAGCAGTAAACAGCATAAGATTCCTTTTGAGGACAATGTTGACTAGGTACAACATAGTTAGTTAATAAAATACGAAAACTTACAAGAGAAATGCATGCAAAGCATAGATATATTTCCCTTTTAAGTCGTATCCCGTGCTTCTACTCAGCACATAAGCCTAAACTCAGCTTGTAACCTAACGTGGTGTAATGGATATCGTCGAAAGAAATGGGCTCGCCGATTCGAGTTCGAACCTGGACAAGGCTGTGTCTATTTCACTTAGCACTATTATCTTTTGGAAAGGTATGAATTCAGCTTTGCTCCTTTCTTCCATGGGTATATTGTAGGGAAGTCTGGCCTCTTTAAGCTTGGTATGACAACCAGCCTAAGAGAAGGAAAACTTTAAATTCAAACCTGTTAACTTTCGTTTAAAGAAGTCAATTTTCTAGCATCCTGCTAGAGGGATTGATAATAACATATACCAAGAGGCTCTAAGATCAGCAGCTGTTTCGGCATGGATCTGGTATTCCTGCCCTCTGACACAAAACCAACAAAACCTGTTGGTATCGTAATTTACTTTATGTTATTTCATAAAGCAGCCCGAAAGACACATGGGCACAGATTTTCCTTTTCCACCCTTACACTCCCAATATTTATTAGGCGGCGTGCTTAGCGTAACGGTTATCGTTATAGGAAATGGAATCGGCGACCTCAAGTTCAAATCCTGGACGAAACTATATGCATTTTACTTGGCTCTAATGCTCTTGGAAAAGGCATGAATCCATATGTTTTTTCCCACTTATGGGGAAATGGCAGGATATAGTGGGTTCTTTAGTCTTGATTAGATAACTAATCAAGGGAAAAGAACCTTCTAAGTTCAAACCAGTGGTACCCTGCGTAGAAATAGACTTTGTGTCCCATCCTGCTCGTCGCAGAAGGGTTGTGTAAATACATACACTCCCTATATCCATACGGACTATCAAAAGGAGGGGATTATGAAATTCGACTTTTGTTGCACACGGCAGTAAAAGAGATAAGCCAAGATAACACAGGATACTTAGACTCAACTTCACTAACAGATTCTAGAGAAAGCGCAAAATTCGAACATTGCCGAAAGGTGTTAATCCAGTGCAGAATTCTTTCTTTTTTTTTACTGGATATATTTATTTATTTCCAGAAATTTCACACGAGTCACATTGCAAACGCGAAAGTTTTGGCATTTTCTATGCAGGGAATTCACATGTTTGCAATGCTTCCAGGGTGGCGTCAACAAAATACCCGTATTCCAAAGTCGGTAAACAGTCATTTCAGACATGTGTCTAAGATTCAGTACCTACCCGAGAGTTTGAGAGCACGAAGCTGTGTGATACAGATAAATTAACAAAAAGAAAACAAATAAAACGAAACGAAATAAAAGCTAACAAAAAAAAATTATCTGGTAAAGAAAGTTACTCAGAGCAGATGTAGAGAAAAGAAAAAAAAAGAAAAAAAAAAAAGAAAAGAAAAGAATAATAGACCTACAGAGATAAACAAATAAACTTCATTTATTTAAGTTCATGCGTTGTTATTTAAAACTCTCTCTCTCTCTCTCTCTCTCTGTAAATGTGTGTGTGTGTGTGTGTGTTTAAGAAAAAGTAAGACTATAGGAATCAGCATCATCAGAGTACATTTCTTATGCGATAAAAATTGAATTTCAACGTAACACTCTGATAATAATAATAATAATAATAATAATAATAATAATAATAATAATAATAATAATAATAATAATCACAGAATAAAATTGAAAGAAGGTGAAAAGAAAGATAAGTACCTCGACCTTGCTAGGGAATTGAAAAAAATATGGAACATGAAGGTGGCAATTATACCAATTGTGATTGGTGTTTTTCATACAGTAACTAAAAGATTATTAAAAGGACTGGAGGACTTGGAAGTTTACGGACGAGTGGAGACCATCTAAACTACAGCATTATTGAGAACAGCCAGAATACTGAGAACAGTCCAAGAGACTTGAGCAGACTTGCTGTCACTCAAACACCAGTGAAAGACCATCTGATGTGAAAAACTCTAACGAGTAAATAATAATAATGAAGTATAATAAATATATTCTTTAGCTGCTATTCCCATGAAAAAAACCTATAATCTAATTTTCCATACTGTTTTTCTTTTTCTCATACCGCCATTTAACTATATAAAAAGGTTTATATATATATATATATACATATATATATATATATATATATATATATATATATATATATATACTGATTAACTGTGCATTGAGCACTCTATTTGGATTATTCTTGTTAAGTCTATTCTCAAACTTAAATGATGCTGTATTTTATATATATATATATATATATATATATATATATAAAATGCTATATCATCTAAGTCTGAGAATAGACTTAAAAAGAATAATCTAAATAGAGTGCTCAATGAATGGTAAATTAATATATATATAAATATATATATATATGTGTGTGTGTGTGTGTGTGTGTGTAAGATTTAACAGTGTAGACACTGTGTCAATGGTGCTTTGCGATTACCAGTTTCTTGCCTTTGCGATCATTTCATATACTATTGTGTAGCGCATGATGGGAAGGTTTATATCGGTTTTTGTTTACATCTACGGAGATATATTGTGGTTTTGTGTGGCTACAATATATTAATTTTATCATTCGGAAAACTCTTAATACATTTATGTTTATTCTATTTTCTAGTGTTTACTCCTTGAGAGTTTTTTCACATCTGCGTTAGCCGATGGTCATTCACAGGGTTTCAGTAACAACAAGTCTCCTCAAGTCTCTAAGGTCTTCTCTGTATTCTAGCTGTTCTCAGTAATGTAGTAGTTAGGATGGTCTCCACTCGCCCTCTTGTCTCTTTTATAATCCTTTATTGACTATACCAAGTGCATCAGTAACAATTGGTATAATTGTCACTTTCAGCTTCCACAGTTTTTTCCATTCCCTAGCAAAGGTCGAGGTACTTATCTTTCCTTTCGATTTCTTTCAATTTTACTCTGTGCTCAGCTGGGATAGCAAATCCCACAATTCAGCAAGTTCCGTTTTTTTTTTTTTGTTGATTATTATAAGGTTTGGTCGTCTGGTTGAGAATAGGTGATCTGTTTGTATAACAAAATCCCAGTGCAGTTTGTGTATCTCATTCTCCAGGGCAGATTCTGGGTTGTGCGTATACCATTTGCTCCTATGGTCAAATTTAAATTTCTTGCACAATTCCCAGTGGATCCCTTTTCCCACTTAGTCGTGAATAGTCTTATACTCTTTCTGTACTAGTTTGCTGCATTCGCTTATTATGTGTTTGATGGTTTCGTCCCTATCACAACATAGCCTACATTTGCTATTTTATTGTTTGATATGATTGGTCTTTATGGCGTTGTTTTGTGCTGCTATGAGAAGAGATTCAGTTTCTCTCTTAAGGCTTCCTTTTGTCAACCACGTCCATGTTTTTTCGTGTGTGATGTCATTTGTTTATCGTTTAAAAGGTCCATAGAGTTGTTTTTCTTCCCATTTTTGTTTTTTGGTTATCGTCGTTCTCATGTTCCTCGTGTTGTCAGCATTGTTTCTGGTGGCTGTAATTAGTTTTCCTCAGCACTTTTTTTGTAGTCTTCGAATCGTTGTATCGATGTGTCCACGCTATCTTCAATGCTGGTAAGTCATCTTCCTCCTTCTTTTCTTAACACATATAGTCTGTCAATATCATCTCTGGGGTGTAAGGCCTTATGCATGGTCAATACATTTTTGTTCTCTGGTGCATTTTTCAAAGTTCTTTTCTGGTCCACTTCACAAATGGTCCCGATTATCTGAATAGGGGGACAGTCCAGGGATTTATTCTTTTTATAAGGTTCCTGCAACTTAGTTTTGTTCTGAAGAGCTTTATCATTCTCCTGAGATACTCATTTTTTCATCTCTACTTGTCTAATTGTGTCAGCTTTCAATATTTCATTTTCCTCGTGTGTTCTAATTTTTCTTAGTTTGCTAGGTCTATACCTTCTGTCATGCGTCGCTTACCGCTTTTCATTATTAGCATCGTTCGTTTTTCTATGCCACATTTCATCTTTATGTCATGACTACATTCTCACAGTCTTTATTAAGGTTTTTTTTTGCAAACAATTTGATTTCGTCCATGTATATTAGGTTATTCTTATTTACTCCTTGAGAGTTTTTCACATCAGAGTTAGCAGATGGTCTTTCACTGGAGTTTGAGTGACAGCAAGTCTCCTCAAGTCTCCAGGACTCTTTTCAGTATTCTGGCCGTTCTCAATAATGCTGTAGTTTGGGTGGTCTCCATTCGTTCTCCAACTTCCAAGTCCTCCAGTTCTTTTAATAATCCTTTAGTTACTGTACCGAAAGCACCAGTCACGATTGGTATAATCATCATCTTCATGTTCCATAGTTTTTTCAATTCCCTAACAAGGTCGAGGTACTTATCTTTCTTTTCACATTCTTTCAATTTTATTCTGTGGTCAGCCGGTACAGCAAAGTCCATAATTTTGCAAGTTCTCTTCTTTTTTTTCTTTCTTGATTACAAAAGCTCTGGTCTTCTGGCCGAGATTAGGTGATCCGTCATGTTTAGTCTTATACTCTTTCTGTGCTAATTTGCTGCATTCGCTTATTATATGATTGATGGTTTCGTTTCTGTCACCACATAGCCTACATTTGCTATTTTGCTGCATCCTATCGATTCTTTCTTTGATATGGTTGGTTCTTATAGGATTGTTTTGTGCTTCTATTAGGAGAGATTCTATTTTTCTCTTTTAAAGTTTCCTTTTCTTAGATACGTCCAGGTTTTCATGTGCAAGATGTTGTTCATAAGTCGTTTAAAGCGCCTATAGAGTTGTTCTTCTTCTCATTTTTGTTTCCTAGTTATTGTCATTCAGTTGGTTATCGTGTTGTCAGTATCGTTTTTGATGGCTGTAATCAGTCCTCCATTGTGTTTTAGTATATAGTCTTCGAGTCGTTGTATCGATGCGTCAACGCTGTCTTTAATGCTGGCAAGTCCTCTTCCTCCCTCTTTTCTAGATACATATAATCTATAAACGTCGTCTCTGGGATGTAATGCCTTATGCATGGTCATGAGTTTTCTTGTTCTTTGGTCTACTTGCTTAAGTTAGTCTCTGGTCCATTTCACAAAGGATCCCGAATATCTAACAAGGGGCACGGCCCTGGTATTTATTCCTTTGATAGATTTCTGCTTGATAGTTTTGTCTCGAGTAGCTTTCTAGTTCTTCTGAGATATTCTTTCTTAATTTTGTCTTTCATCGCCACTTGTTTGATTGTGTCAGCCTCCAAGATGCTCATGTATTTGTAGGTTTCGTTTTCTTCGAGCGTTCTAATCTTGTCTTGATTTGGTCGTTCCATTCCGTCAGTTAGATGTTATTTGCCACAAGCATGACACATTTTTCTATGCCAAATTCCATTCCTATGTTCTGCCTGTATATTTTAACAGCGTATATTTGAGTTTCCGGTTCTTTTTCATTTTTTGCAAATAGCTTTATGTCATCCATGTACATAAAGTGATTGATCATTTCTTGTAATCTACTAAGATTGTATCCGGCTGTACATTTTCTGAGTGTGTGGTTAAGTGGCATCATGGCAATTATGAATAGTAATGGTGATAAGTGAATCTCCTTGAAATATAACTCTTTGGATATTTGCTTCAGCAAAGCTTCTTCCGCCTGCTGTCAATTCCACTCCCCAGGTTTTCATGGTTTTGTCGATAAAGTTTATGACTTCATGTGATATTTTGTACATTTTGAGACAGTTTCTTATCCAGCTATACGGAACCATATCATATGCCTTTTTGTAGTCAACCCAGGCCATAGCTAGATTTTTCCGTCTGGTCTTGCTCTCATTTAGGATGTGTTGGTCTATGTAAAGTAACTCTGCTGTGCCTCTGGATCCTTTGCAGCATCCTTTCTACTCCTCAGGGAACAATCCGCGGCTTGTTAGTCAGTAGTAAATCTCTTCCCTTATTTGTGTCGTTAATATTTTACCCATCAGGCAGGTTATAGGTCTGTCGTTGTTTAGAGCGATTCATTTGCTTACGTCTTTTTGTATCAATGTAGTCTTTCTTTTGGTCATCTATTCGGGTATGTGTGCTCCTTGGAGGCATTTGTTCACTTCTAGAGCTAGTCTGTCGTGAATGGAGGTGAATTTCTTGAACCAGAAACCATATATTCCATCATGGCCAGGCATTTGCCAGTTTGATATTTTTATTTGTTGTTTTAAGAAAATTTACGTGTATTTCCGCTTTCGGTCCTTCTTCGAGTCCTTCTAATTCTTTAGTCATATTATTTATCTATTTTGCTTTTTCGTTATGTTTTTTGGTTACCATATTTTAGTCCAGAACCGTTCGGTTTATCTTGCATCCGATTCTTGGTATGTTTTCGTGTCATCTCCTCCCAAGTGTTGGTAGAATTTTCTTTCGTTGTTTTGGAATGTTCTGTTTTGTCTGTATTGTTTTAACCTTTGTCGGTATCTCTTTAATCTTCCTTCTTTCGTTCGTACTTTCTAGTTTATTTCCTCAAGTTTTGTTGTTATAATTTTTTTGTATTGCCTTGTCCTTTTTTTCTGTATATATTCCGGCGTTTTTCCTCTGTTTTATCATTTTGGCCTGTTTTCATAAATTTTTTATCTGCGTTTCCAGTCTAATTTTCCATCCTGATTTTGATTTTTCTTCGTGCTTTTTGAGGGGATTCCAATTTTCTCACAAACTAATTTCGCCCCTGTATAGATTAGTTCATTTAATTCGATTATATTATTCGTTGATACAGAAGTTAGTACTTGATTTATTTTATTCGTTTCCGTCATAACTGTTCTCTATTCTATGTTTCTTAATTATGGTAAGGTAGTCTTTTTACTACCCATAATTCTCTTTGAATTTTCGAGATTTACCTTTTGTTCTTGTGTTAATGTTTGTTTTGGGTTGCTAGGTTGTGCGCTCATTGGTTGTGGGGTGTTTCCATTTTCCGATATTGGCGGTTCATTTCGGTTGGTTTGTTTTACATTGTTAATACCTGATACATCAGGTGCTGTATTACTATCTTGTTCATTATCTATTTTCTATTTTATTTTTTTCCTAGTATTTCTAGGTCAGAAAACCAACCTTTCTTTATCATTGCCCTGACTTGATCGGCAAGTCTTTGACTTGTCTGAAAACTAGCATATTCTTGTAAGATCTCTATCATTCTTTTCCAATATCCTCTTTGTGTAGAGTTGCTCCTAAAATAGCAGTGTAGTGTAAGTCAGTTGTCTTCCCTAGTCCTTATTTTATGCTTACGTCTCTGGTTGGTGTAGTTTCTTTACTCGTCATTTATGTAACTGAAAAAGGAACAGCCAACATCCACAGGATGACGAGCGGGTCTCCCATGTTGGCTATCTGGAGAGCACCTGCCGATCATGACACCCAAGCATGTTGCCTGTGTCCCACGATGTGTCATATTTTGGTTCAACATTTTTATCATGGGTAGTTTAAGTAAAGTTGGCCACCATAAGGCTCCCTTTTCAATAGCTACTACACCGAGATATAGGGGAGGGCGCTACTCCTTTCTCTGGATTGCTCCACTTTACCCTTACCTTTTATTCCTGAGTGTTAAACAAGGGGGTATCAAGTACCATTTTAAAAGTCTTTGACCATTGACGAACACTCTACCCCCTAGACCAATGAACTGGGTAGTATACTATGGCTGGGTGGTATACTGTGGCTATAGCAGACCCAGGGTTTTTTTATTATCTGTGCGCCTGACACAGATGTGACCGAGAACAGTCATATTGACTGTTCATGAACAACGGGTAAAAAAAAACAAAAAAAAACACCCTATGTTTTTAACTTAGTTAAAATCCGTTATCCTGTTAGTTTGTGTCTTATTTCTCGAACTAACACCCTGAACTAGTTTCAGGTTTTCCTGTGTCACCTTTATGGTCTATATTTACTGCCTTATTTTGACAATTCATTTCCAAAGAGGCTGGTCATATTCTAGGCACCAGATATTTTTCCGGTTGTATTGAGAACGGTAACTGTTCCTTACCGTTTTTAGACTATATCAGGCGCGTATTTTTCATCGATTGAGAGAAGTCATGAGCCATATTGAGGTTAGCGCGGTAAATTTAAACGAATCTTTCATGATTTCGAAATAGTTTTGCTGAAAATAATTTTGAGAATTTGAAAAGTCTTCATTTAACATACAAAATTTCACCAAAAGATTTTACGAGTAACGGAAAATCAATGTTTTTTTTAGATTGGAGACATTCTAATGACCCGATTTTCTTCGAAAACCACACAGGGAAGATTCGTTCATCTGCCCTAACAGTTCGATTCCCGCCATCTAAGTAGTGGGGAGAGGGACTTTTTTATATATATATTTTCTAAGAAATAGATGTCACATGACATTCGAGAATTTTCCATTTTAAAGTTATTCATTTATTCATTTTATTTTTCATTCTCCTAAATTCTAAAAACACTCCTTTTATAGTGGTAACACGTAAGTCAATTCAGCGCGGTAAATTTAAACACATCTTTCGTGATTTCGAAATAGCTTAGCTGAAAATAATTTTGGGAATTAAAAGTCTTCAGGATATTATTATTATTATTATTATACTCCTCGCAATCTTTTCACAGGATTCTGAGTGACTTTGAGTCCCTCCAGGTCTCCAGGACTCTTCTTAGTATTCTGACCAATCACAACAATGTTATAGTATCGATACTCCCACTGATTTCCAATTCTTCCAATCCCCTTTCCAAGCATTCAGGGACCGTTCCACAAATTATAATTGGTATCACAGTCACCCTCATGTACCTCAGCTTTTTTTTGTTCTCTTGCAAGGTCTAAGTATTTGTCTATCTTTTTGCTTTCTTTTATTTCCCCTCTATGGTCCACCAGGAAGGCAAAATCCCCTAGGTGGCGTTTTTTTTTCTTGTTAAAACTAGATCTGGTCTTCTGGCCGGGATGAAGTGATCCGTTTCGATCTCAAAATCACTGAATTTTATGTGCCTCGTTCTCAATAATGAATTCTGGTTTATGCATATACCTTTCGGTAGTATGGTTCAATTTCAATATCTTGCACAACTGCCAGTGGATCATCTTTCCTAACAAGTCGTCCCTAGACTTGTTCTACCTTTGAGAAAGTTTGCTGCCTTCTCTTAAAACTATCCCCCCCCTCTCTCTCTCTCTCTCTCTCTCTCTCTCTCTCTCTCTCTCTCTTTGCGGTTTCGTCTTTATCAACACACACACTGGCTATTTTTTTTTTCATATTATCGATTTTCGCTTTATATAATTAGTCCTGATGGCGTTGTTTTGTGCCGCTATTACAATAGATTGAGTATCTTTTTTTGAAATTTCCCTTTCTTAACCATGTCCAGGTCTTATCGTTTGCAATCTCGCTAGTTTGTCGTTTGAAATATCAATACAGTTATTTTCTTCACATTTACATTTCTTACTTTTTGTTGTTTTTCTGTTTGTTATTATGTTGCCAATATTGTAACTGATCGCTGTAATTAGTCTTTCTCTACTCTTCTTTGCCTTCGATTCTTTTTATTGATTCATCAACGCAATCCTCAAATCTGGCGAGTCCTCCAACTTTTCTTGATAATCTATCTATGCCATCTCTCGTATAGTAATCAGCTTTCTTGTCCTTTGGTCCATTTATCTTAGTTCTTCCCTTATTCCTTTTAAGAATCATCATT
>OY757916.1:52052219-52061059 GCA_963585895.1 Sepioteuthis lessoniana
ATGATATATATATTTACACACACACATATATATATATATATATATGTGTGTGTGTGTGTGTGTGTGTGTGTGTGTGTGTGTTTGTGTGTGTGTGTGTGTGTGTGTGTGTGTGTGTGTGTATACCAAGTTAATCATTACTGTGAGTATCTAAAGATATATATATATATATATATATATATATATATATATATTAGTTGCGTAGTTCGTAGCAAAAATCATTTCGTATGATCTCATCAACGCCAATAGTTATTAAACTCTCATACAAACAAGAATTTTGAATTCAGATTTTTAAGGTAGACCCTCTCCTGTGGTCCATCTAGTAAAATCTTTGCTAACATTTTACTGGATATCGTAATATGCAGGTACTTCGTAAAATCTTACTTATATCCCCTGGTTTTTCTTGTAGGTTATTTCGATGGCATCTGTGAGTAATTTGCACTATTCCCAGCCTCAAATAAGAATTATGTGGGGCTATGGGTGCAGAGTCGGTCCTCTGCTATTTAATGTCCTTGCAGGGATGATATGGATATGTACAGGTGTGCCACATTTTATCTAATCGTTTTGTAATTTCTTGAGGTGTTGAGGGTACGTTCAGTACCAGCTTTTCTCATAGGTTAGTGATGTAATAAATTGCAACAGCACTATCCCAAAAAAATATTTAGATGAATAATAAGATAAAATAAAATTAAATAAAAATAAATAAATATTCCTAATAAAAGTAACGTGATGATTTTATTTCTAATCATCATCACCACTCAACAAAATTTACAACAAAACAGACATTTCATATTCTCATCAAATAAACCTTTAGCTATCATTAAGTTAGAATTAAGTGAAAAAGAAATCATTCTGATTGCAACAATCAATGTCCTACTCACTCCTTATCCAATATTTCCTCCTCATACTCTATTCCTTTGTCTCACCTCTTCCCTTCAACAGACAACGGAAATTTTATATATTATATATGTCAAGAGGGATGTCCGTATGTACGCAAATATATGTATATATATACGCTCAAGCAATAGCAAACATACAAACATAGAAAGATTCAAAAGCACGCAAACTTAGGCACACATATACTCAAATAACCCTTTTTTCGAACAAAGAATTAACCATATCAATTGGTCGTTTTTTGAAAACTTTGACTCTGTCTGACGAATGCTGATGGCATGAAACCCTGGGTCATAGACACTACCATGTAATGTAATATATATATATATATATATATATATATATATATATATATGCGTGTGTGTGTGTGTGTGTGCTAGTAAGAACCATAAACCTCTTTATATATATATATATATATATATATATATATATATATAAAGAGAGTATTCGAGGCGTAGTGAACTACGTGCTTAATCGCCACATTTTACTGAGTTTAAATTACAGTCGCGGTTTCTTTTAGACTAATATTTTTAGGGAAATGTATGCACCGCTTAATCCTCCAGGTATGGGTTAAATAGTACCACTTCTGTTCTCATACAAGGATAGTTTTAGCATTCAGTAAAGAGCGAAGGTTGATACCCCATTAAACAAAGAAACCAAACCTATATATAAAGAAAAAAGATGTTGAATATAAAAAATTATATATTTTCAAAATAACGCAATGAAGTCGGTGGTCTGCTGTTCTCTTTTTTGTTCTCTAGGGCAATCATTATCCCTTGCCATTCTGGCAAACCTGTCGGAGAGTTATTTTCTTTCCAAGTACTTGGCTTACGAAGCCTCGAGAACACCATCAGTCTTACTAATTACCAATGATATACGCAAAAGAATGGCACCTTTTACAAAGACATTAACGAGTCCTGAACTAGAATTTGGCTCGCCGTTTCCATTTACTCTAACCTTAACCATGATGTCACTACTGATCGCGCGATGTATGAAAATATATAAAAAGAGGGCAATATACTGACAGTGATATGAACCAACTCTTAGATAGATAGATAGATAGATAGATATGAAAAAGTTTTTATCGAAATGAATGATGGTAAAATTTTATTGTAGTCCCGTTTCTGACAAAGACTAAAAATTCTTTTTCACACACATCTTTTTATTGGTGAAACGTTCAAATACCTTTCCGAAACCACCTTACCGTAGAAACACTTATAAATTTACACCCATTGTCAACCTTGACAGGGTCCAGTCGCTACTGTAGAAATGTGTTATATTTAATTCATTTTTAGTGAAATTTAATTTGACAAGATTATTTTCCGTTTCTATTCGTACATTTTGAAGGATGTTATGTATCGTTTTGTGATTTCATATCTTGACTATTAAGTTCTCAAACTTTGCCTTCATCTTTATCTGATAAAAAAATTGAATCACGCCCAATATTCATTTCCGTCTCTCGTTATTACTATTTAAATCTTGTAGAAGCATTAATTGAATTTTCTCAAATGTTGAACCATTACAAAAAAGAAGTGAAAATATCTTGTAAAAATATTTTTTAATCATTATATCAAAACGGAAATCTTTGTATTTGAAAATTATTGTCGTTTTTAAAAGTCTACATGTATATATATATATATATATATATATATATATATATATATATATATATAGAGAGAGAGAGAGAGAGAGAGAGAGAGAGATAGAGAGAGAGAGAGAATCTAATCCGAAACCTAAAGGAAATTCAACTAATTACCGAAATTGAAGAAAAATTATTTATTGCGTCAATAACTAGATTTTTTAATCAGAAATTTTTTCTTGTGAAAGAAAATAGCCGATATTTTTATCTTTAACGTGACGTATCTTTCCTCTTCCGTCGCTTAGTAAGTAAAGACTAATTGATCATTGTGAATAATTTTTCTTCGGATTAATAAAATTGTGTTTTTTTTTAATATCAACTCTGTGTTCACAGTAGACATCTAGATAGATCCTGTACATTTTTAAACTTATATAATGCACTACGTTCGATATACGTCAGTGATCCAAAATTTTTTGAAAATTAAAGTAGTATTATAATGAGTGTGATATCCCGAAGAACTTTTAAAAGACTGATGTTAAATTACGGCAAATAAATTCTTTGCAATGTTTTCACTAGAATATAAATTGTGTTCAGGAACATATGATGGCACAAATTTTGTTCTTGCAAATAATTACCATATATACTTGTGTATAGGACGAATTGCAGAGACTTTATTTTTTGGTTAAAAAGTGGCATTGTCCTGTGAATGAGTAATACTTTTATAAGGTTAAAATTCGAATATACAGCCGGCTTCTAAATGTTTTTCCAATAATGAATAATTTCATGAACATAAATCTAGGGTCGGCCTATACTCTCGATCGACTTATAATCGACTGTGTACGGTATTCAAATATAATAGGAAGAAATAGGAGCAAAATTTTCCTTGAAAAATTGATTTCATAAATGAATGATTTCATGACCATAATTCTAGGGTCGACCTATACACGAGACTGACCTATGCAGGAATGTATTCAATATATAAGCATAATCAGAAGGACTTGGAACAACAAAAATTAATTCTATAAATTAATGATTTCTTTCGTATGAATGATTTTCATTGTAATAATACAGACATAGCACCAAACTATGTTTTTGTGTAGACTTATATAATAATAAACATTGTCGAGTGGGTAATGTTTTCAGCTGCTCAGTTGTCATTGCTGGCACTTTAAATGTAAACTCAAAAACAATTTTATTCAAATTATTCTTTATGATCATAAAATCCTTAGAAAAAAGGCAAGAAAAAATAACATGACTTTTGTTTCTGGATGGAAATTTTCAGATAAATGTCTACTTTAGAGTGTTAAACCATAAACCAAAGATTTAGGTTAGTTACTAGACGAACAAGAAGTACAGGTCTACTGTAGCATATACCTTGTGAATCAAAACATTATTTAAATCTTAATATGTTTTGGAATTTTCCAAACGGATAAACTGAAAAGACGCTCCAATGTCCCGTAAGTAAGCACCAATAATTTGGTAGCAATTTCCATTCTCGAGTTATGGGATGACAGACATACGGATAAAAAATAGTTGCTGGATTATGATAATATAATTAGTTCATAATTATTATAATAGACATTGACAGATTGTTACTGTAGTATTTTTTTCATTAACAAAATAGAAAGTTTTGTGTTTGGAATTTGGTTGTCGTTCGGTAGAATATGCATAACAAAAATTAATATTCTACGTTGAAAGGAACATCTGCCTTTTTGTGAATTGAAAATAGCTGCAATCAGAACAGTATGGTGATTGTAACAATATGGTATCTGTTTTTACACAGATGGCTTCTAAAAGAATGATTTTCACTAATTTGATTCTGGCTGTAAATCTCCAAATCAGGATCTCTGCTTTAATATGGTACTGGAAGCTTTTCTATTTAAGAACTGTCTGATAACAATACGGGGCATATATGTATTAATCACTATGATCCCTCCTACTGATTAAACGATCTTGCTTTTAATTTGCTACAATATTTTCCGGCTTATTAACACAAACCACGAAAAATAAAACCCAAATCTTTATATTTGCATCTGATACGATTTTTCTGAACCCAAAATATTGGGTTTATAGTGTCTACTAAAATAAAAACTGTCCAAATAGTAGTCTTAGGGTTAACTACTATTGAATTTTCGCACGATATTAAACTAAGCTAAATTTAGTAATTGTCTTATAGTAGTGGACAATCTCCACCTCCCCCAACCCTCCCCCTCGACAGATGACAAAAAATATGGAAGCTCTTGACAATTGATTAAAATTGATGCATTTAGTGACAAGTTAGGGCAATTTATAACTACTTAATATTTTGTAGGGTATCTGTTAGCATCAATTACTGCCTGAAAGTGTCTGGTCATGCTTTCTACAAGTGATTGACAAAGATCATAGTGAATGATGGCGATTCAATTTCTTTTAAATATCTCGAAGTTACAGTTCGCAATCACTGTATCATACAATTTGACCTTTTTCAAACTTATACAACCGCCATTTGCAAAGGACTAATCACAAATTAGGATATAAAACGAAAGAAAAAGAAATTCTATTAAAAAAATCCTATATTCTGATATTCCTAACAATGCTCTTTTTAGAAAATTATGACTTCCACGTTTTGTTTTGAAGAAATCTTGGAAGTAAGATCCCACAAAACGCAGCTGTTCAGCTACCTGCCACCTATCTCACAAACGATCTAAGTAAGACGAGAAGACTTGCTGGATACTACGGCTGAAGTAAAGACGAACTCATAAGCAACATTCAACCATGGAATCTTAGACATAGGCACGCCATTGCTGGCCGACCAAGTAAAAACTTAAATCCATCAGCTCTGTGTAAACACCAGATACCTGCTAGGAGCAATTAACAAGAGAGAGAGAGAGAGAGAGAGAGAGAGAGAGAGAGAGAGAGAGAGAGATATTGACTCCGCGCTATCAGCACAACCTAATGATTATGAAGAGAATTTTGACAACAATAACCGAAAATAATCATTCCTATGTGTGAGGTTTTTTAGAATGTGTGCCAATAATTTTAAAAAATGGTTCAATTTTTTTATGTCGTTTTTTTTATAATTTAGATATACTTTAATAATCTATATAAATATATTTATTCTTATAATTTGAATATACCTTTATAATTTACATGCCATTTAACAGCTGCTAAAGTTTTGTTTTTAGTTGGTCACTTGATTTAAATCTTTCTGATTTTTTGTCGACATACAAAAACAAAGCTAGCATTTATCATAACAGTAAGAAATGATCGAAATTAAGAATTCCCGTAAGAATTGATTCCATCAGGAGTCATTGAAATCTTTTGGACGCAAACACGGCTAATTTCTTGATTTTTTTTCTTAACCAAAAAGAAAACCATGAAAAAGCTAAAAAAACCCTGCAACATTGCACTAATACTTTTTCTTCTGTGGATTTCTGACTAGTAAAAGCGTTTATTCATTTACTGAATAAAGTAACCGTTATCAATAAGTCAAGTTTACATTGTAGCTGGTTATAATTTTTCAAAGTCTTTTGTACCCATTAATTTTTTAAAACATGGTCTATTTTATAAACTTTGGAATAGGTTAGAAATTAACGTAGAACATTGTTAATATCAAAGATGAATCCAAAGAACAGTAGATTTAACAATTTTATTTTTTTACTATCTTATCAAATCAACATTGGCCCATAAAATTTTTCATAGAGTTTTCTCGAAAAATATATTTAGTTGAAGTATGTATTACACGATGCTCCGTCACGAACAATGTGTGACACAAGGTCAATACTTACTTAGAGTAAGAGCTAGTTTGATTTCTGTTTTCTTTCACCTAGTAGCAAATGTTAAAAAACCCAGTCTGCCCTATTATTTATCCATAGCTGAGGGGAGGGGAGAAGAGATGGATTCATAAATTTCTCAAGGGCATTTGCACAAAATGATAATACAAACAGCTTGGTCCGAGATTTGAACTCAGGTTGTCGATTCCATTTCCTCCCATGATAACTGTTACACTAAGCATGCCTTGAATTTGGTTAGGTTCAGTTATTTCGTTTTATGGCATATCTACTCTTTGGGTTATTTAATGCCAAATCCTGATATATATATATATATATATATATATATATATATATATATATATATATATATATATATATATATATATATATATATATATATATATATATATATATATATATATATATATATATATCAGGATTTGGCATAAATATATGTGTGTGTGTGATTTTTAAGTAAATAGTTTGTAGGTAACTTTGATTTTGAATGAGTGGGAATTCATTTGTTTGCACACAAATAAATAGTTTCAAGTATGGTTATCTCATTGCAATTGACCCTCAGTTACCACCTTCTGGCACCTTTAAGATAAAATAGAGCTGGGTGCTTATTTGGCATTAGAACATTTTAACACCATCGGGACAATCATATAGGTACTACAGCTTCATATGACAAACCAACTGATCGGATCGGGTCTTTCTAACTGCCTGTCTAGCCCAGTAAGGGCCAAAGTGGAATGTTGCAATCCTGGGTCACTGACTGCTCGGACACCAGTATCCCACACATAAGCATTACGATTCGCTACCCACAGCCGACAGCTAGCTTTATTAAGGGTGTCTTACCCCTCAGAAAAAGTAATAAATATATCAACCCTTTTTCCCTGATTGTCAGTGCTAACAAAACAATAATGCAATGTAATTATTTTACATCTTCACTTTGAAGAACTGTTTATAAACGTCATTAGTAAAATTCAATTAATTGTGAATTAGTATTTCAATAAAACTAATAATTTGGCTAATTTTTTCTTTAAAATGTTTGGAAATTTAAATTCTATATTGTTGTTAACTTATTTCAGCAAAATGGTATAATATTTATTGTTAGTAAAATCGGCGACGTTTGTCGAGGGTGACCCGAAGGCTCCTTTTTTAATAACTACTACACCAAGGTGCAGGCGAGGGCGCAACCCCATTCTCTGGATTGCTCCACTTTACTCTAACAATGCTGTGTTAAGCAAGGCGGCATCAAATACCATGTTTTGAGCCTTTCGTATAGACTCGACCTGAGATTGAACCCCGGTCTCCTAGACTATTGGCGAACTCTCTACTCATTAGGCCTATGAGAGACACTTCTAACGAAGAGCTTCCTGACTTTTTTCATAAGAAAGCAAACATGTTTTACGTGTCAATTTTCACCGAGATCGGGTAAATATTTACACTAAATTTGGTTGATTGATTGATTTTAACGGCATGTCAATCCGTCTAGAGTTATTTTATGCCTAGAAGTTAGAGAATTGCTTTCAATTTACATTTATGTTTACATTTGTGAATAGTTCTTTCAAAAAAGTCTTTTTATGACATTAAATATTTCTATTTAATACAAATAATTTGTTCTTTGTTGAATGGTTTTAAGAAGCCCAATCTACTACTAATAATTATATGGTTTCAAGTAATTATTTCTACTTAATAATTGGCATTTGTTTACAGTCAGTTATTTGGTTTCAAGTGACTAATAATAATCCTCTATAAATATTTAGAGGTTCGAGTAACTATTCTTAATGCAAATAATTTACAATCATACAGTATCACGTGTTCCTATCGAACAGGAATAATTTTCAATCAGATCCATATGACTCATTACTGGAACTCTAACAGCTACTTCAACTAATAATAGCAATGAAGGCTAACACCACACTCCTCCAAGTTCTAGAATAGGAGCCTCACCACCAGACACAGTATAGTCTCATACTCAGGACACCACTCTTTCCTGTGGATCTTACCCCACTGCAAAAGATATAGTCACCGTACTCTAAGCCAAGCCGAAAGAGTGGTCTAAATTTGGTAGCTAAGCGTGAGGACATTTGGCTGTCTCGAGGACAGAACAACCAACTCTTCCTAATCATTAATATAGATTTATTTACTAATTACATTTTCGAATGATTTTTGAAAATAGCCTAAAAATACAAGGAACCTTTGAAAAAAGTATGGACACTCCATTAACCGAAAAATGTTGATCGTCATTTTTTTCTTTTCTTTTTCTTTTTCATTTATTCCATAAAACAGAAATTGAATTCCTATTTTGATTTAAATGTGTATTAATTTGGAAGGAGTTCAAAATTCTTATCCATTTTACAGCCTTAACGTAGTCGCCTCGAATATTGAATATCAATATCATGTCTGACCAATCATCACTCAACCAAACAATACACTTTACAAATCTCAATTCTGAGTCGTTTTATCAAATTAATCCGTGTAAAAATATCCGCCAACGTAACTCATTCGGCGTCTCATTGTACCTTCCCCAACATTTCTTAATTCTAATTTGGCATCATATAAATGATATGAATTTAGTAATCTTGAAAATGAAAATTATTTGACGTTGAAGG
>OY757916.1:52063759-52161259 GCA_963585895.1 Sepioteuthis lessoniana
GAATAAATGTAAGAATTTCCATTTGTAAGTTGGGTACAAAGACAAGAAGATAATTTGAGCTTGAGCGGGTGGGGGGGAGTAGAATGCAAAGAAAAAAAAAGAAAAAGGAAAGGAAAGTCGAAGGGGAAAGGAGAAAAAATACAGACTTAACTTTTGTGTGATAACAATTCAGATCTCAAAAATGGTGACTAAACTATTATTCGATACTACTAAAACTTTTTTTCTTTCTCTTATTTTAAAAACTTTTAATTCATTATATATATATTTCAGTAGAATATAGTAGTTACTGTCCCACTCGGTGGGCAGACCAAATGCGGTAAATTTGGAAAGTGCTCAATATCAATGAAAGAGATATTAAATAATAATAATAATTATATGAATTAGTTTTTATAGGTATTCATTAAATAGCATCGTTGCTTATCTGTGACCAAAGGTTTCATGCTGTCTTATTACGATAATCATTAGGCAAATGATTGTCGTTATAAGACAGAATGAAACCTACGGTCGCAGATAAGCTCCCACACTATTAAATAAATATATATATAAACTAATAAATAAATATATAAAAAACGTATATATATTTATTATATACATATATATATATATATATATATATATATATATATATAATTAATTACAGTTGCAGCTGTTGTTATCATTTTTATTAACATTATTATTAATATAATACCTAAAATTTCAGCGTTCTCTAAATTTGTATCTTTACTAAAACAGATGAACACATGGAAGCCGCAGCAGGAAGCATAACAGTCAAGCTAAGAGCCAAACATAGAGTTTTATGGGAGATATTTGCAGTTAGAAAAAACGAGACAACGTGAAAACAGCATCGCTATGTAATAAAAGGGACCCGACTAATGCCAACGCTCAGAAACTTAAGAAGGCACAAAGAGAACTAATCAACGCATATCAAAAAGAACAAATAGAGTACATTAAAAGTTAGATCAATAAAATAAGAAATTCGGTAGAAGATGGACAATCTCGAATAGTGTGGCTGATGGTAACTGAAGTGAGTAAAAAAAGAGCGCCTCCAGAGCTAAAATAAAAAAAAATTCCAGTCGAGAAGAATGTATATAAATGTGGAAAGAACATTTCAATAATCTGTTTGGAAAATTCCCCAAAGTTACTGGTAAACCTATCACGAAAATTAATAATAACCAACTTGACATCTAAGTAGGATAGCTTACTCAAGAATAACTCGACGATGTAGCAACAAAAATGAAAAGCAGAAAAGCTGCCGGTCTTGATGAAATATCGCCGGAAGTATGGAAGATGGGGAAATTCTATGACTTACTGCTCCGATAGTGCAACGCCAAAACACAATAGAGAGATGGACATTGGCTACATCCTTCCTTTTCACAAGAAAAGTGACCTCGGAATTGCCAAGAACTACCGATAAATAACCCTTACTTCCATTGCGATTAAGATTTATAACGCTCTGCTACTCAACTGCATCGAACCAGAAATTGCGAAGATTCATAGAAAGAATCAGAGAAACCGATCTTCAAATTCACAGATTCTGACAATCCATTGAATCTTAGAAGTTCACTTGAAAAACCTTGTGGTGACACTCTTGCTTGTAGATTTCTCCAGCGGATTTGACTCCAAACACAGAGGGAGGATGGAGCAAATACTTCTAGCATACGGTCTCCCCAAAGAAACATCACATAATAATGCTCTATAAAAACACGAAAGTAAAAGTTCTCTCACCGGATATGGACACAGACTTTTTTGACATTGTTGCTGGTGCTCTGCCAGGGGATACATTAGCCCAATATTTGTTCATTTTCTGCCTAGACTTCTTACTTCGAACGTCGATAGATCTAATGAAAGAAAATGGCTTTACACTAAAAAAGGCAAAAAGCAGATGATACCCACACAAAGTATTACGGACACAGACTTCGAAGATGATATAGCGCTTCTGGCAAATACACTTATTCAAACCGAATACCTGCTGCAGGCAGCAGTTTGCACTGGTCTCTGTGTGAATGCAAACAAAACGGAGTACACATTTTTTTTTTATCAAAAAGGAGACATCTCCACTCTAAATGGCGTTTCTCTGAAATTAGTGGACAAGTTCACGTACCGCGGAAACAGTGTCTCATCTTCTGAGAATGACATCAATATGACTGTTATCCACAGGCAATCGATCATATGAAGTCAGACTTATCCGATAAAATAATATACAATTTCTTCCAAGTAGCGATCGTGTTAATTCTACTATATGGATGCTACACATGGACACTGACTAACTGCACAAGAATGCTACAAGCTATATTGAAAAAATCCTGGATGTAACATCCTACAAAACAGTATCTGTATGGCCACCTATCTCCCATCTCTAAAATAATCCAAATATAACGGACAAGACATGTAAGACACTACAGGAGAAGTAAGAACGAACTTATAAGCGACGTTCTCCAATGGACCACTTCACATGGACATGCAAGTGTTGGATGTAGTCTAGAAGACCTGCCTGAAGCGATGGATGATAGAGACGTATGGAGAGAGAGAGAAAGAGATAGAGTCAAGGAACATGATATATATATATATATATATATATATATATATATATATATATATTCCACAGGCAAAGTTGCTTATCTGAGTAGATGTTTTCCGATACTTTTAATCGAGTAATTAAAAAATATGTTGCTGAAGTGCTGATCAATCGTGATATGCTTGTAGTAAGATACCGTTTCAAACTGTAATTTGGAAAGAGTGTTGGGATGAATGGACGTGTTCGTAGTTAAACCATTTCCGAAACTGGTTATTTAAAACAACCAGTTCTACCAACACTCAACATAATACAGCTTTAAAATATGCACTTAGTATTTTTTTACCTTGTTTAACCCAAAATCATACTTTTAGATACCAAATGAGGATCCAAAATTTTATTTAAGCAATGGTCAGCGAGATTAACTCATTAACTAGTATTCGATATTTGCCATACTTAAACAGTATTTTCACTATGAAGAAAGACTTGTTTTTCTGGCTCATGAAATTTGGTATCACACCGAGTCATCTCTATCGCCAAGGGGCATATTTAGTGGGATAATATGCATCAGATAACAAGTTTAAGAGAAAAGAAAACTTTTTTTCATCTGGGTTGCTTTAAAGTGATGTATTTTATTTATTTTTTAATCTTTTTTTTTTAAATTTGATCTGTTAGACTTAATCTCACAAGGTGAAACGAATATAATTATCATTGGTGAAATCTAAATGATAGCAGAAAGCACAGTGCCAAACTTCAATTTTTTAATTGCATTGAAAATTAACTCTGAAAGGTAAGCAAGGGGCAGAGACCTTTGAGTTTAAATTTCCAACATTGTCGCTTGAGGAATCAGACTGTTCTTATCTCAAAAATGTACAATCAAGCCTATTCGTTCTTTATTACTGTACACTCGACACCCTGGCTCACTCTCTCTTCCTTCATCTTTATCTCTCAATTTATCCTTTCATCTGTCTACTAACAACAAAATGATGTTTTTAATCATTTTCTTCAGTGTATATAAAGTTTATCTAAGAACTTAGTTTAACACTTCTGAGATAGCGGAAAGGTTATCACTTCTTTGCGTCATTTTGTGTTCACAATAAGACCTTTAGGAAAAACACGAAACAGCTATTCTCTGTCTTCAATCCTATCCTCATGTTTTTACATCAGTATCTTGTCACTAGCATGTCACATTTTACAGTAGCCTTTCATATATGTCTTCTAGAGCTCACAGAGTAGGCTGCAGGTAAAAATAAAGACCTACAGTGGAACTAAGGTTGCTCAGTGCAAAGTGATGGGCTGCTCGAACGCTATATCATAAATTACAACTGAAACATTGTTTACTACAACCAATTAAGAAATTAGGGAAGAATTGTTTCATCAATTATCTTATAACTCCACCATATTGACATGATAGTGACGATAAGCTTTTTCAAATTATCAGTAATCTGGACATAGAGTTGGGAGGAATGAGTTAGTGTTAGTACTTAGTGGATATAACCTCTCTTTATCCAGTTTGCTGATTGCATTTTAGATACTCTGATTATTTAACACAATGTTTGCTACTATCTTGTGTGTCGTCTTAAAATATGGTCTTTGCAGGTTTAGCTTAGTCTAACGTTATATGAATAATTTTCTTTCGCGGAAATAGGGAGGATACTTAGTTTCAATCTACTACACAAGTAACATATATCAAGTCTTACTTGATTGCCCAGTCGGCAGGGGCTGTAGAATACAGTGACTTCACCTTTGCAGAGGGGTAAGACCTCTCTTTAACGAGTGTCCTGGATATGACACTAAACAATCTGATAGTGAGGTTCCAGCAATGCTGGAACTTTCGGGAATGTAGAGTACCCCTTCATTGCCATCGCTCCCAGGCCCACTCTAGCCCAGAGTAGTAGCACCTATATATGAGTCAAATCGAACTAAATCGTGTTCATATGTTAAACTGATTTATTTGAAATAGAACTGTTTTAATTTTTACATGTGTGTGAACAAAAAACTACACATACACTCAACTGAATTGTTTGAAATAGAACTGTTTATATGCATTAAAATGGATTTGGCATTAATGACCTACAAAGGTTGATGTGCCATAAAACCAAACCAAACCAAAACCAAAAGTCTTATTTGACTGTACAAGAAGCAGTGAATTTTCACTTATCTATTATTGAATGTCATTTCAGAATTCCAATTAACAGAAAAACCAAAAACAAATAACTAAAGTAAACTGCTTTTCATTCTCTTTTCATAAAAGGCAAATTGTTCTCGGCACAATTTTTAAGCTAACCGTTTCCTGAGCGGTTGTACATGTCCGCTACACTGATGTACATATATACATTTAACTTAAGGAACATACTCGTTGACAATATCAAAATAATGCAACAGTAAAAACAGACTGAAAATATTGGAAGCATTAATGATAAAAAGTTAGAATACAATCTCTTAACAACATCCCTTACGAAGATGATTTTTTGATCGTCTTTGGAATTTTATACTTCTTCATAATTAGTATCAAAAGCACACATCTCATACAACAGTTCAATACCGACAAACAATACGTTTATTTAACAATAATAAGAAAACTATTTAAAATGGCAAATAAATTAGCCAAAATCTGTTTGAATAAACAATTTTTAACTCCTGAAGAGTGCTCTTTGTCGCCCCGGTGGACCACGGAATGAAAATCAAAGAAAAAGAAAGAGACCAAAAAAGCTATAAAACATAAAGATGACAGTAATACCAATTGTAATTAGTGTACTTGGAACGGTCCCCAAAGTTTTGGTAAGAGAGCTAGATGAGTTGGTAGTCGGAAGACGAGAAGAAGCCATCCAAACTACAGCATTATTATACCGAGAAGAGTCTTGAAGACTTGCGGAGACTTGCTGTTACTCAGACTGCAGTGAAAGACCATCAGCTAACGCTGGCGAGAAAAACAAGTTATATTCTAAGGAGATGCACTATCACTGTTACTATTCATAATTGCTATGATGCTACTTAACCACATACTCAGAAAATGCACAACTGGATACAAACTTAGTAGATCGCAAGAAAAGATCAATCACATGGATAACATCAAACTATTTGCAAAAAATGAAAAGGAACTGGAAACTCTAATACACGCGGTTAAAATATACAGTCAGGACATAGGAATGGAATTTGACATAGAAAAATGTGCAATGCTAGTAATGAAAAGTAGCAAACGACACCTAACTGACGGAATGGAACTACCAAATCAAGACAAGATTAGAACGCTCGGAGAAAACGAAACCTACAAATAATCAGGCATCTTGGAGGCTGACACCATCAAATAAGTGGAAATGAAAAACAAAACTTAAAAAGAATATCTCAGGAGAACCAGAAAACTACTCGAGACAAAACTGTCCAATACTTGAGCTGTAGCTCTTGTTAGATATTCGGGACCCTTTGTGAAGTGGACCAGAGATGAACTTAAGCAAATGGACCAAAGAACAAGAAAAGTTATGATCATGCATAAGGCATTACATTCCAGAGACGACTTTGATAGATTATATGTATCAAGAAAAGAGGGAGGAAGAGGACTTGCCAGCATTAAAGACAGCGTTGACGCATCGATACAACGACTCGAAGACTATATACTAAACACAATGGAGGACTGATTACAGCCATCAAAAACGGTACTGATAACACGATGGACAACAGAATGACAATAACTAGGAAACAAAAATGGGAAGGAAAACCACTCTATGGGCGTTTTAAACGACTAATAAGCAACATCCCACACAACAAAACCTGGATATGGCTAAGAAAGGGAAACTTTAAAAGAGAAACAGAATCTCTCCTTGTAGCAGCGCAAAACAACGCCATACGAACCGATCATATCAAAGCTAAAATAGATAAGACGCAACAAAATAGCAAATGTACGCTGTGGTGACAGTATATGCACAACCCAGCACCTGTCCTAGAAAATAACACACATCAACTCCTATGGGACTTTGACATATACACGGATCACCTAATCTCTACCAGAAGACCAGACCTAATAGTAATCAACAACAAAAAAGACAACTTGCAAAATTGTGGACTTTGCTGTCCCGACTGACTTCAGATTAAAACTGAAAGAATGTGAAAAAAGGATAAGTACCTCGACCTTGCTTGGGAATTGAAAAACTATGGAACATGCAGGTGGCAAGTATACCAATTGTAATTGGTGCGTTTGGAACAGTGACTAAAGGATTACTAAATGGACTGGAAGACTTAGAAGTTTACGGACGAGTGAAGACCATCCAAACTTCTCTATTGAGAACGGCCAGAATACTGAGAAGAGTCCTGGAGACTTGAGGAGATTTGTTGTCTCTCAAACTCCAGTGAAAGACCATCAGCTAACGCTGATATGAAAAACTCTAATGGTAATAATAATGAAGACGACATATAAAAGGGCGGACGAAGACTGATTGCAGCCAACAGAAACAATATTAACGACACGAGGAGCAGCAGAACGACAATAACCAGAAAAAAATGTGGGATGAAAAACAACTCTATGGACACTTTAAACGACTAACAAGCGACATCAAAAAGAGACCTTACGAGAGAAACTGAATATCTCTTAATAGCAGCACAAAACAACGCAATAAGGATGAATTATATCAAACCTAGAATAGATAAGACGCAACAAAACAGGAGATGTAGGTTATATGGAGATAGAGACTAAATGATCAATCACATAATAAGCGAATGCAGCAAATTAGCATAGAAGGAATATAAGACTAGGCACGACTGGGCGGACGAGATGATCCACTTGGAACTTTGCTAGAAATTTAAATTTTACCATACGAACAAATAGTATATGCACAACCCAAAATCTGTCCTGGAGAATGAGATGCTCAAACTGCTCTGGGATTTTGATATAAAAACGAATTACCTAATCTCAGTCAGACGACCAGACCTTATAATAATCAACAAGAAAGAGAGAACTTGCAGGATTGTGGACTTTGCTATCCCGGCAGATCACAGAGTAAAATTGAAAGAATGCGAAAAGAGGGATAAGTACCTTGACTTTGCTAGGTGATTGAAAAAATTGTGGAACATGAAAATGACGATTATACAAATTGTAATTGGTGCTCATGGTACAGACATTAAAAGATTGGTACAAGGACTGGAGGACTTGGAAATAAAGGGACTGGTGGAGACTGTCCAATCTACAGTGTTGTTGAGATCGGCCAGAATACCGAGAAGAGACCTGGAAACTTGAGAAGAGTTGCTATCACTCAAACTCCAGTAGAAAACCATCAGCTAATGCCCATGCAAAAAACTATCAAGGAGTAAAATAAAAATGAAATAAACCATGCTGTATAAACTAGACTACCCTTCCCGGAACACTCCGTAAGCTTGATCACTCTTCACCTCATGCCCCACACAACAGTATAGGAAGTGATACCCAGAATATGCAAACTAATTGGTCTGGTGACCGTTGAGGATAGAAACTGATAGTCACCAAAACCTTTTGACTCTCTATCTACGCTATATATATATATATATATATATATATATATATATATAATCTATTTTAGTATATATATATATATATATATATATATATATATATATATATATATATATATACTAAAATAGATTATATTGATTGACAGTCATACTCAATTCTGCTCGCTTGCAACCCATAAATAACTTTTCCCAATATATAGAGTATTGCTGTCGATAGGTTGTTAATCTTCTGTTGATATATAATCAATAAGTTTTGGCTTGAAGGTTTAACTTTTAACAGAATGTCTGTTAGACTGTTCGAAATTTTTGGAGACAGAATACCCACCTCTGAACAATGAAATGTGACAGACATTAAATTTACAAACAATGATAAAACATGAAACTATTTTCTCTCATGTTGAAAGATTCTGAAATTCTAAACAAAAAGAAATCTGGTTCTGCTTAATGGATCTCTTTTCTAATTTTAAGAGTTTTCCGGTGAGCTGATTAAATGAGAAATATCAAAGTACTAAGTCGACTGAGTTAGGCGGAAGAAAGAAAACATCCCAACCTAAAACTATGTCTTTCTATGGTTATTCTTTTAAATGTGGACTTGCATTTCCATTATTCCAAATGAAACACTTTTGAGTAAAACAAGGAATATTTTGCGTATATATTCATCCTTCACTTGTAATCAACATTTAGCTCATTGGAATTTGTAAGAATAATAAATAATATTTCATGCACTGCTTACCTAGATTTTACTAGTATTGAACTTAAGTTGAATATTAATTTTATAAGGTTTCGCAATTGCTAATTATAAGTCATTATTTTTTCTTTATTTTTTGATGAATTTCTTTCAATCTGTCATTATCATCAATAATTTCGACGAGTGTCCTTTTCCTTCTATTTCAAACTGGTTTTTATTAATCATTTTGACAACTATTATCCTACACCTTGCTAATTTTAGTTGCTTTTTATTAATAATTTTGACAAGTATTATCGTTCTTCTTCCTAATTCTTACTGCGTTTTCTTATTAATTTTGACGAGTAGTATCTGCCATCTTTTTTATTCTAACTGCTTTTTATTGATAATTTTGATTAGTATTTTCATTCTTCCTAATTTTTGTTATAAATCTTAGATTTGATTTTATCCCAATACACACGGTTGTCAATCTAAGACTGCGGGAAATAACTCATATCGAAAACAAGAACAAAGAATTTGAACTTACACCCAGTTCTTCCTAGGGAAAGCCTGTTTCTATGTTGCAGCTATTCAGCCACAATCGTGTATGATATCACAGAAGTCCAAATAATACCTATAAAGCTACTCAGTACCCCTGTGCTAGATTAGTCGGCGCCATACTTGTTTTTGTTTCACACATAGTAGTAATAAGTTTGACAAATAAATTTGGTCGAATGAATTTCTTCCATATTCGGGTTGTCGTACCGAATAATTCCTCTTCATTAAATCCATTAGGGAAATGTAGAGTGATACAATGTGTCTCAAAATTGTTACAACCCATTAATATGGTAATTGTTATTGCATCAAGTCATCCTTCACATGAGTCCAAAAAGTAATCATATCACTTCAGAAATGTCAAATCAGATGACAAGGGCAAAATTTTTATCCTATAGTGAACGTGAAAGACCAAGATCTTGAGAACCTCTTCAGACCTTTTGTGGGCTCTTTCCAACAGAATTTCTCATGGCATCCACATCATCAGAACAACTTGCAGTCAACTTCCTGCCAGATCTTGGAATCTCTGCCTTATGGTTGAGTTTGTTTCCTGACCATGTAGCTTGAAATTTGTGGACTCAACGATACATTTGGCTTTTCTAGGGATAATTGTTAAACTTCCAGCAAAATTTTGTTTGAACAGTTTTGAATTATTTTGTTTCCAAATGAGCAGTGACGCAAAATATATTTTCCTTTCTTGTCCATGGCATTTTGATTAAGGGTTAACAGTTGTTACAGTACACTGTTTTCAAATATGAAGTAAAAAAGAAAACAACATTATTATTCTTGAAGTTATTATCAGTCATATATATCTCATGTATAATGAGACGCCCTGTACATTTTATAGTTGTTCTGAATTGCACTAAAAACAGAGATTCTTCTCAAATCTTTTATTTGATATCCAAGATAGATAACCTTTTCGCGAGGTTAAAGTGCTCCAACTCCTCAACTATCGATTGCCCAGTCGGTTGGGGCAGTAGAATACACTAACTGCTTCTTTGCAGTGAGGTAAGACCATCCAACGAGTGTCCTGGTTATGACATTAAATAATCTGGTGGTCAGGTTCCAGTAGTGCCGGAGCTTTGGGGAATGCGGAGGACGCCTTCATTGCCATCGCTCCCAGGTCAACTCTAGCCCAGAATGGTAGCACCTGATAGGATCCTATCTATGGGTCAAACAGAACTAAACAATGAACTTTTGCTAAACTGAATTGTTTAAAATAGGATTGTTTTGACATCTAAACAGCGTACTTATGCTACGCTGAATTGTTTGAAATAAAACTCTTTTTACATTTAACTGTATTGCCTAGTCGGCTGGGGCTGTAGGATGCACCAACTCAGCAAAGGGGTTGGACCCACCACCCATCAGCGAGTGCTCTGGATATGACTCTGAGCAATCTGATGGTGAAATTCCAGTGGTGCTGGAGCTTTAGGGAATGTGGAGTGCCCCTTCGTTACCATCGCTACTGGGTCGACGCTGGCCCGAAAGGATGGCACCTGATTGGGTCCTGTCTATGGGTCAGGTAGAGCTGGACAGTGTATTTGTGTTAAACTGAATTGTGCCCCACACAACAGTATAGGAAGTGATAAAACTCTTTACATTTAACTCTGCATGTGTAAACAAAAAACTGTACTTATACTAAACTGAATTGTTTGAAACATTTATCAAAATGACTTAATTCGGCTTTAAATGACCCCAAAATATTTGATACGCCGTAAAACAAAACTACCAATCCACCAACTAACCTATAGTGGGAGCGTCAGATAGAGTCCTATCTGTGGGTCAAATAGAACTAAACTGTATATTTCTGTTAAAGTAAATTGTTTGAAGTAGAACTACCTCGACAATTAACTGTGTGTAAACAAAAACTGTATACTAAACTGAATTGTTTGAAACTTTTATCAAAATTATTTAGCGTTGAATGACCTGAAGAGGGTTTATACACCATAAAACAACCAACCAACAACCAACCCATCTAACTATTCATAATTTTTAAATAAATCCAAATAGTCTCAAAGAACTTGGTTCGCCGATACCGTTATTCACGCTGCTAACCGTTTAGTCAGCCGAAACTCCAGTTAAACTTTTATTATATTTGAACAAGTTTTTATCGCGTCTCCAAATGTCTGACCTTATTTTTTTTACAACTGCATATATCAGCCAATTTTTCCGCAGACAAACTGGTCTCTAATTTCTTGGAATATTATCTCTCTGCCTTCAAACTGTTTACCACTAACGAAGGCGAATAAAACTTCTGTGTTAATGAAAGAGATATTCATTTTTGATTTTCCGTTTATTGACAAAATCGCTTGAACATTGCATCAAGTCCCGAGTATTGCTGAGTGGAATGGTTTGAGGATTCATTTAAAACGCGCCTGGTGCGTAAAAGAGGCGTCCCTAACATTATTATAAATAGTAATTAATCGACAAAATTATAACTGACAAACAACACATCTTACTGAATATTGTAGAATCCCATCACCCAGCCAGATACCGACCCTCAATTATCTTGTTACGCCTAACGTGTTTATCTATTTATCCAACCCCTCCGCCACAAAGACAATTTTTATCCTCGGTAGAGGTTGTTTGAATGCAGTTTTCCTTCTCCTTGATAGGTTGCCATAATAAAGCAAAAGAACTTTGTATGCCAGGATATTCATAACTGGTAGGATTGTTGCAAATAAGACCTTGTAACCGACTATGTTAAGCTTAGTAAATATCTAGAGTATTTTGCTATGAGTCAGTGATTATCAATCTTTCTCACAGTACGGAATCAGCACACTTAGAAGATGATACTTCTTATTTAGCTATAAATAAACGAATGATAAGACCCACTATTTTTTCTTTAAGTGCTGAATATTTTCCCTAAACAAACTGGATTTAATTTAGTAATATAATTATTTCCCTAACTATACATAGAAAATTATTGAATAATCAAGGCTTCTGCTGGTATTTGTATAAGAACACAAGTTACAAGATCATAATATTTTCTTAACCTTGGGTTATTCGACGCTTGAAGGTGAGTATAAATGGTAATAATTTACTGTCTCGTTATTCTGATTTATTAACATTTATACTCCCTTTTAAATGTCGATCAGATCAGTTTTAACTTTCGTGGCAATTTCTTTATTTCGTCAAGTGAACAGTTGACCAGAAAAGAATTTTCTACACTCTGCAGATGACTATTCAAAACACTTGTGTCCGGAATAGAACTTGATCCCCATCGGTCAGTTTTAACTTGTTTCTGTCTCATCGTCCAAAAGTTTGACACAGAATTTAGTTATATAACTTTCTCAGATATTTTGTGTTCGATTTTTAAAACTCACTTAACTAAACACACCTTTAATAAGACAATATTATTACGTTGAATGTGAATTCAAAGAAGCAGGCATGAACTTTCACGCATGTTTCAGTCAAGGTAGCCAACCTATTCTTTTATTTTTTTATTTTATTTTATTTTTATTTTTATCTTTATTGTCTGCCATGTTAAATTCTAAACTGAACTCGTATATTGTATCGCTACACAGTTTTTCAGAGACGGAAGTTTCCTATGTAAAATTACCTGTTTGTTGGCTTAAGAGGTTGAATCACTAACAATGTTCCCAGCAAAGCACTCCCTGAAAAGACCGTCCATTTTCTCTTTAGAAATAGAATTATTTCGGTGGTCTTCGCTAGACATTCACGCATCATTAGATTCACTGTGTAATGTGCACATAAAGATATGAATGTCACTCACCTCTGACCTGTGGCCTATAATTTGTAGACCGTTTTGCTACCGTTCAACGCCCACATTCCGTTAAGAGCCACCTTGAGTTTCTTTCCCTACTACGTCAGAGCGGAAGGGGTAAGGAATTATATTGTTGGAATTGTAAAGAGCAGGCTTGAAGAGAAGAGGATGAAAGGAAAAGAAAGAAAGAAAGAAAGTAAAAAGAAAGAAAAGTAGAGAGCAAGAAAATATGAGACAAAGAAAAATTCGAGAAAGATTAAAGGAAAAAGAAAAGAAATATAAAGAGTATACATAGAATCAAAGAAAATAGATAGATAGATAGATAGATAGATAGATATCAACAGACAGAAATAGATAGATAGATAGATAGATAGATAGATAGATAGATAGATAGATATCAACAGAGATAGATAGATAGATAGATAGATAGATAGATAGATAGCCCTTCGTTATTTTAACCACGGGATAAATGCTGTTATCAAAAATCTAAAATTTAAAAATATAGATATAATATAACATAAAATCAAATATTATTTGAGGAATATTAATGAAAATATGTCACGTATAAATAAACTTATTTAACAAGATTTGTTAACAAGATTTGTTGATGGGGTATAACGATACTAATGTGAGAAATAATTTCGTAATATAACACGTCATCACTTGATGCAAAGAGAAAACCTTAAAGAGCTCTCTCTCTCTCTCTCTCTCTCTCTCTTTCTATATCAATCAATCAATCCGTGTGTTTGTGTGTATGTGCAAATATTATTCCAGTTTATTGTTTCTATTTAATCATTCTCTTTTATTTTCCGTGATCCTGTTGACTTTAGTAGGTTTCGGCTTCTTCGAGTATTATTTAATGCCTCAAACCATTATTATAAATGAGCAATAATATTATTATTATTATTATTATTATTATTATTATTATTATTATTATTATTATTATTATTCAACTCATAGCTTTGGAGGTGATAAGAGCTTTCATTTATTTTCCAAGGGTATCAATCCGATAGTGAACATAATAGTGTGACTAGAGTTCGAAATCCCTTACTACGATGTCACAGTCTAACACGTTAGTCACTACTCCACGAGGACTCCTCTCAGTTGATTTTTGTTTGCGTTCGAAATATGCATTTATATATATTGACTTAATGAGTAGAGAGCTCGCCAATGGTCCGGGAGTCCGGGGTTCAATCCCAGGTCGAGTCATACCAAAAACTCAAAAAATGGTACTTGATGCCGCCTTGCTTAACACGCAGCATTATAAGATGAGGATCAAGGGTAAAGTGGAGCAATCCATGGAAAAGAGTAGCCCCCCACGACACCTCGGCGTTGAAGCTTTTGAAAGAGAACCTTCGGGTCACCCTCGACTAAGGTCGCCAACTTTAATTATATATATATATATATATATATATATATATATTGAAAATAATATTTCGCTTTTATTTCCTTTTTGAAATAAAGACGAAATATTATTTTGAATCCGTTATCTGTGTTTCGGTTTATCCACTTTTCCACTTATTTTTCACACACACATACGCACACACAAACACTCACCCACATATATATATATATATATATATATATATATATATGAAGTAAGTGTACTGTATTCCAAGTGAACTATTTTGGCGAATATCAACTTTTCATCTATAGTTCATTTGCGTATTTATAGATAATGTCTAATCCTTGATTATAAATTGAACACACATCGCAGTTGTGGAAAATATGGCGGGAATCAAATGAAGATTTTTATAAGGAATTAAAAGAGTCTTTTCAATCCATTTCTGTACAATGTAACCGGAAGCAATTCGCTTGGTTAAAGGATACATTGGATCAGAAAACACTCTTTCACTCTATGGCACCACACATATTTTAAAAAGAAATGTCAAAAAACTTATTGAAGACTTCGTCAAAAGAAAAAATAGAATCGTTCTCTTGGGTTGAAAACAAACTTTTAGCGAAAGGTAAACTAAGGTCACAGATAACTTGAAAAATGGTTTTATTTCTCAATAATGATGCAATGAATTCTTATAAATAAAGGAGTTTATCAGAAATTGCTGGAAATTTTGTATCAGCCTTGTATGATGGAATATACATTTTTATTGAAATGATTTGATGATTAATAAATGACGCATTAAAAATTGTTTGACATCAAAATGATATAAAAGACACAATTTGATATAAACAATAAAAATGAAAAGTAAAACTTATATACTATTAAAAATATAAATTATTAAATAATATCAATTTATACTATTCAAATTCTCATTACACACACACACACACACACACACATATATATATATATATATATATATATATATATATATATATATGTGTGTGTGTGTGTGTGTGTGTGTGTGTGTGTGTGTGTGTGTGCTGCCATAACTAAATAAAAGCAGCACATCCAAGGGAAATTTTTAATAGAGCAATTTCCAGCGCAATTTGCGATTGAATAATTTTTTGGGGTCTTCACTGAACATCATTTTTAATAATTCGGATTTGATTTGAGACAATTACGAAAAGCTAATAAATGGAAGCATTAATATCACTATGAAGTGCAAATTAAAAATCCGATATTCCTTCCAAAGCAGAAGTATCAAGATCATCATGGACCACTATAAACCATGAAGTAATAATTAGAATATGGTACTTCTTCCCAAATAGAAGCACCAATATCATCATGGACAGTTGTTAACTATGAATTACTAACCAGAATCTTCCACTCCTTCCTAAATAGAAACATCAATATAATCATGGACCTCGAACAATAGACTGCTATATAGAATCCTTTCTAAATAGAAGAACCAGATCATCATGGACCTCTAACAATGAACTGCTATATAGAATCCTTCCTAAATAGAAACATCAATATAATCATGGACCTTAAACAATAAACTACCATTCAGAACCCTTTCTAAATAGAAGTACTAGATCATCGTTGACCTCTAACAATGAATTGCTCTATAGAATCCTTCCTAAATAGAAATATTAATATCACTGTGGACCTCTAACAATGAACTGCTAATGAGAATCCTTACCAAATAGAAGCATCAATATCCTCATGGATAGCAGCTAAAATGGGAACCCAATGGATTAACGGGTCGTCTTGTTTTATAATGAAAATATATATAATAAAAAAAATTAAGTATGAAATATAAAGTTTGTCTAAAAATACGGCGAGTGAACAGCCTCTAAAAAGTTGGAAGGAAAAAAGCATTAGACGAAAAAGAAAAAAAAAAAGAAAAAGAGAAAAGAAAAAAAGAAAAAGAACAAAAAAAAAAACTGAAAAGAAAAAATGTATAAAGAGTTTAACTTTGAAGAGATCCCCTCCCATCCTAAAAAGAAATGTAGAAAAGAAAACTGCGAAACGTTAAAAGTGAAGAACGCGTGTTGAGGAAGGAATTTTTTCTTCTCTTCTGCCTATAAATCAAATGTCACTAGAGGGCGTCAAGGTCTATTTTGAGCCTTTCTAAATAATGTCGATGGGTAGGTGGGGTTGAGAGGAGGTTAGATTTGTCGATCAGTGAGTGAAGCGGCCCACTTAAAAAGTGAGGTTTAAACGCTTTTCACGCATGTCGACACTTCCATGGGTAATTTTATCGGACGCTCAAGGTGATTGCGAATGACCCTAAAGGCTGAAGGTCACGTAACCCTTGGTACGGAGAATTACGATTGGGTAACCTCCTTCCACTTTCTTGCCTATTGGCCTCTCCCCTCATCCAACCTTCTATTTTCAAATCCAACCTTTTTTTGTGGGATGCCGAGTTAGTGAATCAAATTGCTCGTATAACAAATTAAATCAGGTTCTCAAATTTTGCTTCCAAACTTTTAAAAACCTTCCATTTGAAGCTGAGATCAATAGATTATTGATTGATTTTAATGGCATGTCAGCCCGTCTGGGGTTATTTTAGGTATTGAGGTAAGGGAATTGTCTTCATTTTGCGTTCACATTTTCACATTTGTGTTGTTGTTTATTATGAATATTATTTGTACACAGTCCTATCAAATACGAATAATCTTAAAACAGATCTATTTGACCATTAGATGTGACCCTAACAGGTGCTACCACTCCAGTTCAGAGTTGGTAATGAAAAATACTCCCCCTACCTGATTTCCTGAACTGAATCTTAACCATCAGGCAGTTTAATTGTCACATCCAGAAATCACTTAAGGTAGGCAGCTTACTTGTTTGCAGTCGAAATGGGTCGTATACTCTAATCTCTGCTGACAAAGCGGATCATTAGGTCTTCGAACAAACTGAGATGAATAAGATCAGCCGCGACCTGATGTATATTTTGACTTTCTCTTCCAAAAGAGAAAGTCAAAATAGACATCAGGTCGCGGCTGATCTTACGCTGAGTTTGTTGTGTGGTAAGATATCCCGGAGTCTTACGCTTGTCGGATTTCGATCCCAGCTTGAGACATCTCGCATCTAACCACACTGATGAGTTGTGATATAACGAATTAGTCTGTCTGTAGATGACAATATGTATATATACACTGCGCAACGAATTATGAACGATTTGATCATTTTCCATTTTGTCAAAAATCACAAATTGTAATTCAACAAAATTTTCTCAGAATGATGGCAACACGCGTGTTGTATTAAAATTGTAAGGTTCCAGAAATACACCGAAACTACGGTCATTTACCAGTTGACCATCCTCGAGGGTGACCCGAAGGCTGCCTTTTCGATAGCTACTACACCAAGGTGTAGGGGAGAGCGCTACTCCTTTCCCTGGATTTTTCCACCTTACCCTTGATCCGTACCTTATAATACTGAGTGTTAAGCAAGAAGGCATCAAGTACCATTTTTTGAGTCTTTCGTATGACTCAACCTGAAATTGAACCTAGGTTTCCAGGGCCATGGGCGAACACTCTAACCAATGTCAAATTTACTTGAATTATAAATGTTCTAAACCATGAACGAGGTATAATTAAAATTCATGCAAACAAAAAATGCTTTAATTGCTTCATACACAGATTGTTATGGATCCATACAGTTACCAACATGAAATAAATAGAAATCAACAAGTGAACAGGGTTAAAAACAATAATAGTGGAGCCTGCCTAATAAAGGATATAAGAACTTTTCATTGGATGACTGATATAAGGCACCGGTCAATGGAATATATCAAATTCTGTATCTCCTCTGATGTAATTCGACGTCATACATGTTCCCTTGTTTTAAAATTGGCGTCTATTCTCGTAAACTCGTCGTTTCAGAATGACCTACAAGTTTTTAATTGCTTTAAGTCTGCAGGATTGGCCGGCCAGTTAATCTTCTGAGGTCTACAGAAAACTAATTGTTACAAGTAATCTGTAGTTTTAGGGAGCATTACCTTGCATAGATATGATGGTACTCCTGAAGCTGATCCATTTCTTTTTTTAACCAACGTAG
Source organism: Sepioteuthis lessoniana (assembly GCA_963585895.1). Classification (NCBI taxonomy): domain Eukaryota; kingdom Metazoa; phylum Mollusca; class Cephalopoda; order Myopsida; family Loliginidae; genus Sepioteuthis; species Sepioteuthis lessoniana. The sequence goes on from OY757916.1 coordinate 52,082,103, forward strand.
AAAGTCCTCTCTCTGGAAGACTATATAAGTATTTGCAGTCATTTTTTATATCATCGGGCACTTTTAACGGACCAACTATGACAACTCCAATAATAGCTGCCCAAATCATAATACCTCCTTCTTGCAACCCATAATTGCACAATTATGAAGGAATTCGTTTATAATCTGGAACACTGAAGTATCGTGTTATTCATGCAAATGACTCCAGTTTGTTGACACTTGCACAGAACCTTATAATTTTTACACAGCATGCACATACAAGTGTTGCCATCATTCCGTGAAAATTTTGTTAAATTACAATTTGTGGTTTTGGGACAAAATGGAAAATTGTCACCTCATTAATGATTCATTATGCTGTGGAGAGAGAGTTGGGAAGAGAGAGATTTACACATAAGGAACTCTTTAAAAATACTGCAAAAAATGAGGGAAACTGAATTTGCACACAGTTCTTGTTATATATATATATATATATATATATATATATATATATATATGAGACTCATGATTTACATGAGTGTTAGGGAGACTACTGCTCCATGAAATTCATCATATCCCTATTGCTGTCCCTTTCGAGATTTGTTACACTGATCACTTCACATAATACCAACAAATTAAATTGATAGATAGAGATAGGGAGATAGATGTGTCCTAACATAAATGAGCATTTGTAGAGGTATATCAGGTACGTTTATATATATATATAAATATATGTATGAGTGTGTGTGTGTGTGAGAGAGAGAGAGAGAGAGAGAGTATTCGTTCAGATATAAATGCATACAATTGTGAGTATATATATATATATATATATAGCTGTTTATGTGTAAATGATTTTGTATATGTGTGCGTGTTTGAATGTCTGATTTTTACAGTACTCTACTTTCCCGCGCTTCCCCCCACCAACCTCACTTTTGGCAATCATTCAACGAAACGTCAGTCGGCCATATTTACTATCCTGCGTCCGCTGGGCGCTTACCTTTTATTTCCTTTTGGGTTTCATGTCACGTTGTTCTTCTACCTTCGCTGCCAACACAGCCTGCGCCAGGTTCCCGCCTGCCACACATAACACACATTTTAGAGCACCCACTCCCCTCAGCTCCCACCCCTCACTCTGACTGCTGTCTGCTCAACTTCTAATAAGTCTTGTTATGTTTTTGTTTATTTGTTTATTTATTTTTACTTACTTAGAAAATTACTCATTCTTTTCTTTCCTTTTTTCTTTCCCTTCTTTTTTCACGCTTTATTTTTCCTTTTATTTTTAGCTCTTTTCTCTTTCTTTTTTCATCTCTTTGTATTTCTGTGTTTCTTTCTTTTTTATTTAGTTATTTTTCTGCCTTTTTTAAAATATTTACGAAGGTTAGTTTAGCACGATACAAGGCTAAAAGAGACTCAGAAATGTGATTCCAAAGCAAAGGTTGCACCAATCTATGAACTGGGGAGGGCCAAATATTTGCTAAGGTAAGGTCAGGATGACACAAAACTGCAATAATGAAGCTTCCAGTGCAGCTCAAATTCACTTCAGCCATAATAACCAGCAAAATTAGCTTGTAAACCATTACTTCACGATGAGACATACTGAGCAAGGCTTAGTATGACACAGGAAATTGCAAGGTATGCCAAAAAGATAAAAGTTCCAACACTTTTCTTGCAAGAATAATTCATTAACTTTATCATTTTGCTAGCATAGTGCGATACAATGTCACACATGAAAGATATCCCTGGAGAATCTAAATTATTACAGTCGTAATTGTCTGGGATTGTTAAATACTTGATCTACATGGGAATAACCTTTATTCATGCTGTATATACTTGTGTATCTGAACACGCTTAGAATAACGTTTATCGTCAGAGAAAATGGAATCGGTGATCTGATTTCAAATCCTGGGTAGGGCTGTTTGCATTGGACTTCATGCTAATGCACTTGGCAAAGACATGAATCCAACAAGTCTTTGAAGTGGAAAACTCTAGATTCATACTAAAAATCTGACCTTGAATGGCATACTGACAGTATTATTGAATAAATACATATTCGTATATAGATACCAGCCATTGACCCAGTTGACTGAGTGTTCGCAAATGGCTCAGGATACCGGGGTTCCATCCCAGATCGAGTTATATCAAAGACTCAAAAAATGCTACATGATACCTCTTTGCTTAACACTCAGCATTATATGGTACGTATTAAGGATACAGTGGAGCAATCTAGGGAAAAGAGTAGTGCCCCCCTCTACACCTCGGTGTAGTAGCTATTGAAAAGGGAGCCTTCGGGTCGCCCTGGACAACGGTTGCCAAGTTTACTAATATTGATTGAATTGTGAGATATTTCAATACAAAAAATGGCGTCGATTTCTATCATAGAAGGCATTTTCTAAACTGAGCTTAATTTGATATAAGGCCGGAAGAATGTGATATCCGATGAGAATAAAACTCATTTACAATGGCTTGCAAGCCTAACCATTACTCTAAAAATAGGTACTCTGCTTAACTTTTATTATTCTTTTCTTTTTCTAGGGCTTACCTCGTAGTTGAGAGGGTTACGTATTTCCAGCCGGTATCAGGGGTTAGTGTTTGAATTCAGCTCAAGTCTAACAATGCAGATTTTCTTGGCATGCAGTCACAATTAGCCAGTCGTCTGTTGTCCTAAAATACTTCAAGCTGAGATTAGTAAATATACGTCTCACCTTAGGATACTTGTCAAGTGCTAGTCTGACAAACCATTATTGCTGTGCAGTTATCCGAACTTTCCTGAGAGCGTCAAATCTATTAACTTGTGCCAAAGTTACACTAAGTAAATACCAATTTCCGAGATTTATTGTAGGATAATGGTAAACAAACAAGTCCAGAAAACCATTGCTAAACTATAATAGGTTTAATCTACCTTTGGTATCCCCTGTTTAGGTCTTCTCTGTCGCAAGAGCTAAGAATAAGCTGGCATTATCCTCTGCAGCATTGACCTCCCTAAAATGAGGCTGTTCTCGGTAAGGCACTAAACTTTGTTTGATGACGAAGCTCTAGGAAGTATAGAGAATCTTTCCTTTGCCCTTACTCGCAAATACATTCTGTTAGAAGGTCATACGTTTTACATTGCACCAGTCACAAAAATCATTCGTCTTACATTGCACCAGTTGCAAAAATCATTCGTCTTACATTGCACCAGTCGCAAAAATCATTCGTCTTACATTGCACCAGTTGCAAAGATCATTCGTCTTACATTGCTACAGTCGCAACCCAACAAGAAAACCTTAATTAACAACTATACAATAAGTAACAATTAACGTACAATGAATGCAATTCCTAACCTCAAGGCATAAAATAACCCTAGATGGTTTGAAATATTGTTAAAATCAATCAATCATATCTATAGCCATGTGCCCGACTAAGTTAGGATTAATTGATTACGAGCGAATCGTCCTGTGGCGAGTTTGGCAGATTATTTCTACTGTTTAGGACCTTTGATAATTAGTCGGTGCGCCAATATTGTGACCTTCCACCATATTAAATTACCAATTCACCGTTTTTATTTACTTATATATTTTTCTGTCTTTTAAAGTTTATTTTCCTGATTCTTTTCTTTTCTCTCTTTTTCTTTTCTTTCCTTCTATTCTTTCTTATTCTTTTCTTTCTTATTCTTTTCTTTCTTTTTCTTTTCTCACCTTCTGGCTTTCTTATTCTTTTCTTTTCTTTCTTTTTCTTTCCTTTCTTTGCTTTCTTATTCTTTTTTTTTACGTTTTCCTTTATTCTTCTCATGATACATTTCTCAGCATCTTTCTTCACCAGTTTCTTCTGGTCTTTTTCTTATTCGTTTTGGCTTATTCAAGATTTACCGCTCAGCAACTGCCATAATTTAGCCCTAACCCGAACCCTAACCCTGCCATATTTTATTCTTGGTGAAATATGGTTAAGAGTTATGTTTAAACCTCACCGTCGTACGCACGCACACGTGTGCATGCACACATCCCCCCCACACACACATCCACACAAACACTTAATCACTCACACATAGATATACTATGTCTACATTCAATTCCATATAAGTACTAATACGCAGATATACAGGTATATATTTCTATCTAAGAGGCTATCCGTTTTCTGCCTGAAATACGTTTTTACTTAAATCAGTTAACTTTTCCACAAGACTCTAGAAGCGAGGCACTCAGTGTGGATCACATTTTTGACATAAGTGAATTGTTATGCCAGGCTAGATGCTACGTCTGACAGTTATTTTCGTGTTTTCGTTGAATCTGATAATTATATATGACTTTAGCTATACAATATTTCAGTTCGTTCAGAAAGTAATGTCAAATATTATTTCGTATATCATACCGGTTTCATCTTTGCATTTTTCTTAAGTATCGGAACATTGGCCAAATGAGTAGAGTGTTCGCCAATGGGCCGGGAAACTAGGGTTCAGTTCCAGGTCAAGTCATACCAAAGACTCAAAAAATGGTACTTGATGCCGCCTTGCTTAACACTCAGCATTAAAAGTTAAGGGTAAAGTGGAGCAATCCATGGAATAGAGTAGCGCCTTCCCCTACACATCGGTGTAGTAACTATTGAAAAAGGGTGCCTTTGGGTCACCCGCGACTAAGGTCACTACCTTTACTTTTTACTTATATATATACACGAGACATTCAATAAAAAGGTACAATTTTTAAAAAATGCAGATTCATTACTTTTTTCAGAATTCTTTTCGATAAATGTCAAATTTGCATTGTTTGAGATATGATAAACACACACACACATACACTTACACATACACAGATAGATAGATAGATAGATAGATAGATAGATAGATAGATATAAAAGGGCCATTCAATAGATAAGGAGAATATTTGATCTAAAAACTTAACTTGAGAAAACAATAAAGTTGAAGCCCGAATAATATATGAAATCACATTTACATCAAATGTAATATATATATATATATATATATATAATTGGAAGAAAAACTGAATAGAACGTCATTTGGGTGTTATAAATTCATATCAGCTGCTCACTCCATATGAGAACCCAACATCTCCAGATAACCATCACATAATAGAAAGAAAAAATTATAAAAATATTCTTTTAATGGATTCTTTCTCGTTTGAAAAAATGAATAAATAAAGATAGTGAGACAAAAAGATATGGGCTAAAAGTTAGTGTCAAAACCGGATGTAATGTCAATATCAGGTGTCATGAATCCTAATGTACCAAAAAAAAAAAATTAATAAGACTCTCATGAATTTCAGCGACTTAAATCTTTTAAATAAGTTAACCTATTTTATGTTAAGAAAAAATCTGTTTATTTATTTATTTGCATATTTATTAAAGAAAACGTAGCGATAAATACGAGTAATAATAATTTACTTATCTTCAGTTAAATTTTTCTTTTGAGTTTTATCTGATTTCTATTTAAAATTGAAATTTAGTCTTTATTTAATATGTTTAAATATCTTTTATCCTGAACACTGCCATTCTAATTATCGTTAATCATTAATGTCATTATAATAATTATTAATAATGATTATATCACTAATGATTAAAAAATAACTATTATTATTATTATTATTATTCTCGTTATCATATCACCAACAATCCCAATAGTAATACTGATACCATAAAATTTATCCAACTATTGTTATCACAATCAATTTTCTATTATAAACCTTTATCAAATAAGTTTAAATCTATTTCTATGGTGGCATTTATAAAGTGTTTCATTACGTTTATTCAATAGTTGGTTTGTAAATTTATATCTAATGATGCTTATTTTTTCCTACAGGCAAAGGTTGCATCTACTATTGAAGCTTCCAGGAGTAGAAGATTTCTTAATAAATCTCGACTTAATTTGTAGAGTTAGGCCCCTATCTATCAAAACTCCAAAACCACATCGAGTGGGCTGTTTGGTTTCTCAGAAAAGGATTGGAAAAAGAGTCAATGATTTTAGAACCTCTATTTCCTATTTTTATCCTTTTTATCAATACGTTTTGGCGGATTTACCCTCTTGTCTTTTTCTGATTTATACTGATTATATTAAACCAGAAGTATAATTCAATATTTTTAAATGTTCTCACTATTTTTTTAATCAGAATAATTTCTAGATCTGGCAGCTCTAGTGCCAAACAGTAGAAGCTGAAATCTGATAACGGATTTCATTACGGCAGTGACAATATTGGATTTTAGTTTTCTTTCTAAAAAGGAATATATAATCTAAACTGAAAAAAAAAACCATGACAACGAACGGAACTGAAACTTTATTCAGCTTCAAAATTTAACAGAATCCGATTTCACTGGGGTGAAGGCCGGTATTTTATAATGATTTCTTATTATAGAGTTCGCTTTAAAAGTGATAAAATTCGTTTAGGTGGGTAATTCTTGTGGTTTAATAAAACGCCAATCATACCTGCATATCAGGTGAAGGTCTATGAAATAAAAAAAATAAAAAACGAAGTCTGAATGTAAACTAGTTAGACTCCGCTAAAAAATTGACTTTTTATCACACTCTTGTCAATATCGGCGGTGTTGGAATATATATATATATATATATATATATACAAAGATTGTTTCTTGAATAAAACGAGTAGGCAGTAGAAAGAACTATTCAAAATTGCGCCGTTTACAAAGAAATCAATAGTGTGCTGCCCTTTCATGTAACAGAAAACTGTCAGCATGACCCTCTTTAGTAAGCAATGCACCTGGAATTTTTCTTCTCTAAAGAGCCAATGTGGACTGTCTTTTCGACTCATCCTTGTAGTTGCAAACCCATTTAGCGCATTTGTAAAGACTAAAACATGCTTCTCCGTACACATCGCACGTTCTTCTGTGAATTTCATAGGATTTGCACTTCTTAGCCACCAAATATTGGATGAGAGATCCTTGTTCAAGCCGGGAGAACTCTGTTTGATTTGATGCCATTTTGAATAGCTTGACAACAATTTTTTTTGCGAAATCAAAGTAATTTTTCCATAACAATGCCGAGTTTATATTTGCGGAAAAGAATAATAAAAAAAGAAATATTTTGCTTTCAAAATATTACCTTCACCTATTAAATTCGCCTCGAAATATATATATATATAAATATATATATATATATATATATATATATATACGAAGGGAATTTAATATTATATATATTAAAGTCCCCTTACACACACACACACACACACACACACACACACACATATATATATATATATATATATATATATATATATATATATATATATGAGGGGAATTCAATAGATAAAGGGAATATTTTGAAAAGCAAAAGCCTTTCATAATGGAAAAGTAAAACACAATTCTGGACTCTTACTCTGCTAGTGAAAACATTAACGCTAGAAAATAGATGTTCGAGAGCGAATAAACATTTTTAAAATTCAAATAACAAAGGTAAAACAATGATAAAGTTTTGAAGAATATTTTTCAAATTTTTATTTTTGTTTTAATCATCTTTCAGGTTCCACTGCATTTCTGCACTTGTCAGCCTGCACTGAGTTCACCTCTGAGAGTTGAGTGCGAATCGAAAAGGGAAATACGAGGATCTCACTTGAATTATACGACACGTTTCTTATTGGTGCTAAGCTAGAGGAAATAAAATATAATAAACCATCCCCCAGTTGGCGTGAACTTGATTGAATTTAAAACGAACATAAGAATATAAAAACATTAGATATTCTTTCCTACCTTATCTAGTTTATTAAAAGAAAAATCCTTTCGCAATTTTTTGTAAAAGTAGCGAAAACAAATGCTACCTTTGGAAGTTATAAAATCCAATAGATTTTCTGCATACAAAATAGATTTTTATGCTCTATTTATTGTTCAGACAATTATAAATTCTCTAGCTGAAGTACACGTTTACGCTAAATAAGAGGAATTTAATATCAAGAGACAAGAATTATCCCCTTTCTCAAAATTTGCCTTTCTTTAGAAGAGAGGTTCTCAGCCGTTTTTCTTTTCTTTTTTTATCAATGGACCTTTTCGGTATCTTTGTTTAATGACCTATCAACCTTCGAAGGTTATTTAATGCCAAAGCCATTCTTCTAGAAGAACAGTAGTGATACTGTTTAACCCATAGTTTGGAGGATACGGGGTTTCATACCTTTCCCAAGTTCGAGCTCGCTTACTACGATTCCGCAGTCCAGCGCTTTAACCACTTTAATGACACCGTTCTATCTTTTATCTGATAGATCATATGATCGATAACCTCTCGATACCATTTCAATATGCTAGCTGCATATCGATATCAATTTCAGTAGATGAGACGCTTCTGCCGAGGTATGTGAAGTTGTCCACTAATTTCAAAGAACCGCCATTTTGAGTGGAGATGTTTCCTTCTTGATTAAAAGACATGAACGCCGTTTTCCCGCATTGACGTGAAGGCAAATGCCACCAGCTGCCTGCTCCAAACTATGCAGTAGAGAATCGGCCTGGGTTGGTATATTTGCAAGAAGAGCTATGTCATTTGCCTAGTCTGCATCTATAATAGTTTCCGCAGGATATCGTCTGTTCTTTTTCTTGTTTAAATGTGAAGCCATTTGAGATCTATCGACGTTCTAAGTTCGTAGTCTAGGCAGATTATAAACATATATAGTGCTAATGTATCCCCTTGCAGAACTCCAGCAATAATGTCGAAGAAGTCTCTGTCTCCATCCAGAGAGCGAACCTTGACTTTTGTGTTACTAGAGCATCATCATGGCTGTAACAGTTTCTTTGGGAAGACCAAAAGCTATAACTATTTTTTCCATCTTCCCTCTGTGTATAGAATCAAATACCTTAGAGACATCTACGAAGAAGACTGCCGCCTCAAGTTCCTTTTTTCTCGAACTCCTATTATTCGACGGGTTGTTAAAATCTGTAATGTTATGGATCGATTTCTCCCTAAACCCTTTTGATTTTTTCTAAGAATTTTCTTAATTCCTGGTTCGATGCAATTGAAAAGCAGAGCATCATAAACCTTTGCTGATAGAGAAGTAACGGTTATGCCACTGAAGTTCTTGGTAATTTTGAGGTCACCATTTAAAGGGAAGGGGAGTATTCAGCGTTTTGTCAATCCCTCTATTGTATTTTGGTTATATACACCGTTGCAAATTCAAAGCGGTAAGGCATCAAATTTCATTATCTTCCATACTTATGGGGGTATTTGGTCGAGGCCGGCTGCCTTTCTGCTTTTAATTTTTGACGCTTATATGCTGGACTGCACCATTGTTGCAAGTTCAGACTTCAGCCGTTCTACTGCGTTCCCTTTCGTTCTAACACCCAAAGGAAAGGTATGGATCCCCTTATCCCCTTAGCTATGGGTTAAAAAGTGCCTCTACTGTTCTTTTACAAGGATACCTTTGACATTGAATAACCTACTAAGGTTGATGTGCCTTTAAAGAAAGTAAAAAAAATTAGTATATATATATATACTGGATGCAGTAAAGATCTTAACGTAAAATTATATTTCCCCTTAAGAGATTGTTGTATTAATTGTAAAGAGTGTAGCTTTACAAATTTCAATAGAAAAATAAACTAATAAATAAATAGATAGAATAAATAAAATAAAACAAAAAATGAAAATAACTAATTATCTATCTTATAACAAAAACGATTATTTCCATTTAATTAATTAATGCTAATTAAGTTTATAGATGATTCATTAAGTTTGAAAGGGTAAATAAGTATACAACGTTATTGTTTAGTTTGACTGATTTAGTTAGAATAACAATCCGATCAGAAGCCACAAATGTTTAAACTGATAAATCTCTTTAATTTCTCTACAAGAAGGCGCTAGTGGTGCAACAGCTGTCAACATAGGAAATGGACACAGTGACTCGAGTTCAAATCTTCGACGAGGCTGCTTACATTTTACATACCATTAGGAAAGGATTGAATCCAGCTATTCTCATTCTAGTTATGAGTAATTAATGATGCAGACTGGGCTCTTTCACCTTGGTACCGCAAACAGTCTAAGAGAAGAAAAACTCTGAATTCAAACCTGTTAAACGTCATTTAAAAATGACCTTGTGTCGAGGCCTGTTCTTAAGGGAGGGAGTTATGTAGATATATTTCTCAACGAAGCATCATGAAATTTATCATATAAAAATATAATTGGTAAATCTGTTTACTACTACCTGGGTTTCTCTTTTCTAATAACAATTACCATTTGCAATCGAATGGGGTAAACATTTAATTGATATCAGAGACTTTGAAATATTAATTGTTCAAAATATTAATGAATCAGAAGGGATTTTTGGCATTTGTCTGATAGTTCAGGCATGTCTGTTATAAGAGCTTTCTTCTAAACATTAAGTTGTAGCAAACCATTGAGGATTTAATTGTCATCAATGGTTTTGCAAGAAAGTAAAAAATACGACGTAAAAAAGAGATAAGAAAGAATAGAACCATGCAGAGACTGATTTTTATATCATATCAACACGTCTGGGATTATTTTATACCTATCGGTTAGGGAATTGCGTTTATTGAACGTCTATATTTACATTTTTGTGTTGTTGATTCTTGATAAATTTTGCCCATATTCATATGATATCAACAATTCCTATCTAATACAAAAAATGTGCACACACTTGCATGGTTTCAAGTATTCCTATCAATCATTAATAGTAATTAATTTCAAGAAATTATTTCTATTTGATAACAGTCATTTGTTTGCACTAATGATAATCCTTCGTAAAAAATACTTCAAGTAACTTTTCTTAATACACATTATTCATAGGCATCAAGAACTCTTATCGAATATGTATAATTTTTAAGCATTTCTCTTTGACAAATGGATGGAGACTTAACAGGTTCTTCCACTCAAAGTAAGAGTAGACATAGGAGTAATGGCAATAAAGGAGTACTCCACACTATCCCAGATTTCCAAAATTAGAGCCTAATCCCTCGGTGTCATACGCAGAACACCAATTTTTTCTTTGAGAGGGGAGTCGTACAAAAGACAAAAGGATGCAGTGGATACAGTTAGCTTATTCGAAACTCCACCGACTGGTGAGATTTACATTTATTTAGTAGTATCATCTCTGTAGCCAAATAAACAAAGATGCTGTCTATGTCGAACGTTTTCCTTAAAGGTATTGAGGATCAAATCTCATTGAATTCTCTTTCTGATGCCCGCTACTTTTATCATATTCTTGACTGTAAAGCCACCTAAACTTTGCGGTAAAGAAAGAAAAAATAATACGATGGAAAAGACATCACTTAAGAAAGTCAGTCTGAATAATTGATTAGTCTTTGACTTTGATTTAATCTCATTAGTATTGCGACACCTATAGAAAAAATCATTTTGTTCATCAATCTATCGCCCAGGTTCAATCTGAGACCACAAGAAACGTTTTATGACACAGACTTACATCAAACTAAACTCAGCGTAATGGTTAGCATTGTCGAAAGGTGAATCAGTGATCCAAGGTCGAATCCTGAACAAGTTTGATAGCATTTCACATTACCTTAATACTCTTGAATAATTTATTTGTCCATACAGAATTGTTCCCTACACCGGATTTACTGGATTGAAGAATATATATATATATATATATATATATAAGATAAACAAAAGCGACAATATGAATGAGAATATTTTTTTAATTGTCCTTAACTAAGAAAGCTTGTTATGTTTTTGAGGATTTTTTAGTTTTTAAAGAAAACCAATGAAAAATGTATAGGTATTGTAGCATATCCATTTAATGAATGAAAATTATTTTCTGGTATCCAAGTGTCTTTAACCGACCTTTATATATCTGTAGTCAGGATACTTGGCGAATGAAATTTTTATTTGGGAAGTGACACGTTATGTCCAGAAAGTTGTGCCTCAAGTTAGACATTTAAAAAAAGTAAATAAATAATAGATTAATATAAGTAAGTAAGTAAAGTTAGCGACCATAGTCGAGGGTGACCCGAAGGCTCCCTTTTCGATAGCTACTACACCAAGGTGTAGGGGAGGGCGCTACTCCATTCCCAGGATTGCTCCACTTTACCCTTGAACCGTACCTTATAATGCTGAGTGTTAAGCAAGGTTGTATCAAGTACCATTTTTAAAGTCTTTGGTATGACTCGACCTGGGATTGAACCCAGGTCTCCCGGGCCATTGGCGAACACTCTAACCGCTGGGCCAAAGCAACACCTTGTGCGGTTCGAACTCATATACACTTACGAATTATTCTACGTGACAAATCTGCCAAAAATACTCTATGGTATCAAACTAGTATGGCTGGGTGCTCAAGTAGTAAAACACCCAATAAAGATTGGAATCACTATAGTTACATTGTTGGGGGTCTGGAAGGATGTCGAAGAAAGGTTGAAGAGACGAAGAGGTTGTCATATGTTCTCAAAAAAAAAAAAAAAAGACAAATATTGTGTTAAGAAAAATCTACTCATGTTTTATTTCTGATGCTACATTTTCAAGCCGGTGAGAATGAATACCTGATTTTCTTAATTGATGAAAGAAATAATTTTTAAAATCTTCAGCCATTCCAATGATCGGTTTCACTGAACCCCAAAATATCCGTCTTAACTCTTTGGCACTTTCCGAAACTCTTGCGTAAATGCCTCTCGTCTCTCAATGAGAATTTATATGATTGACCTTTTGACCTCTTATAGTCAGTCTCATCCGACATAACTGATTTTGCTGGTGATGTGCAGTACTACATTATGTTATACTTGCAAAATGGTTTGCAAGACGATCATAGGTAATGACAGTGAGACTGTAAAATTATTAAATTCATCTTAATATAGCACAATTCTACAGAATTAGTCCACCCAGTGATGATCGACATCACTAAATATGTGAAATGCTTTGCAGAATGAGGTAGACAACTTTTGATCAGTTACTAAACGGTCCTTCAAAATCTTGATTTATGTATGTATGTATGCAAAAGAGAACTGCATTTGGTTTGGCTTTTTTTTAAAGCCATATCAACCTTTATGGGTTATTTGATGCCAAAGCCATTCTTCAAGAAGAACAGTACTTGTACTATTTAACCCATTGCTTGTAGGAAAAGAAGGTTGATACTTTTTCGAATGGCATTTGTCTGAGAGTAAACGTAATACTGCGACTGGAGATCGAACTCGCTTACTACAATGTCGTAGTCCAGCATGTTAGCTATTACGTCGTGGGGACTCCCTCATCTCAGAGTTCTGTATCGATTTTTTAAAGATCGAATCCTTTATAGAAGAATTATCGCCTTTTCATTTTGGGTCCTTTTTTGGTGGGTGGGGGAAGAGGTGGGTTTCATTCGTGCGCTCACGTCACTTGCAGTTGAAGGCTTCAAAAGGTTGGTCGCTGAAAAACCCTGGCAATAAGGTGGAAAAATCCAAGATTATCAGAACACGCCCAAAAAATCAAAGCCTGAAAAACAAAAGCAAGAAAATAAAAGGCATTTATCCTCTCTCAGTATATCAACAAACCTCCCCGTCTTTTTTTACTAACATCTGAGCTTTATCTTGGTCCCAGAAGACTGCATGCTTAAAAAAGCATTGAAACAATCACTGATGCATGTATACTTCCGCTATGATACACATACATATCCACTTGCGAGTTATATATGTATATATATATATATATATATATATATATATGTGTGTGTGTGTGTGTTTGTGTGTGTGTGTGTGTGTGTGTGCATGCATATATGCGTGCGTGTATGTGTGTATGTGTGTGTTTGCAAGTGTGTTCGTGTTAGTAATGCTTGCCTTAATTCGTAGCCACTGTCAATCCCTGTCTTTCTGAATGTTTGTACATTTCTCGCTAAAAGTATAGAAAAAACGTTTCTACATTAATGATTAATATGTAATGTATCTCTTTACAAGAGCATATCAATATATTCATATTTTACTAATGATATCTCTTTTCTTTTAGTAATGCATGCTTTTATTCCTGACCTTTAACAATACCTTTCTATTTTTCCAATGTACTGAAAGCGATATGAATATAGACATAGAAAAGCATGGACTGCTATCGATGGGTCATCGATCATGTGGAAAGTTGATCTTACTGTTAAAATAAAACGGGAATTCTTTCAAGATGTAGGCATGTCATTACTACTCTATAGCTGGACAACTTGGAAACTAATGAAACTCACAGAAGAAAGGTTTGAGGATAACTACACAAGGATGCTGTTTTGAACCAATCCTGGGAACAGCACCCTACAAAACAACTGTTATATTGCCATTTACATCCCATCTCAGGAACCATCTCTGTTAGACGAGCAAAATATGTTGGGCACTGCTGGTAAAGTAGAAACGAACTCATAAGCAATGTTTTCCAATAGACCTCTACACATGGCTACATCAATTCCGGATGACTATTAAAATCTTAAAATCATGAACTCTGTGCGGACACTTGGTGTCATTTAAAGGACTTCCCAAGTGCGATGACCGATTGAGATGGATGGCGAGAGAGATACATACTTACGAGAATCCGTGTTGTCACCACAACTTGATGAAGATGATCTATTGTAAAATACCCAACAATGTATTTACATTGTACATATAACTATAATCTGTCTGTAATATTTGCTTGAATTTCAAATCATAGACTCCTTTCTTCCCGAATTTCATTGCATTTTTATACTGAAGGAAGTTGACAGGGCATAATTATTATTGGCTAATGCTCGGGGGGGACATGTTTCCGTTTTATCTCAATAGGTAAAATAACAGGTTTGATTGGGCCGTTGGCCATGGTTTTAAGCAAACAATTTAGAAAAACTTCAAATTCAAACAGCGGGAAAGAAACTGAGAAAATACTTCCTATGATAATGATCACCCAATTTGAGGCCCACTTAGCAAAACGAGTATCGTCGTAGCAAATGGAAGCGGCAAGCCAGGTTCAAATCCTGGAAGACCTCTTTAAGAAAGGCATGAATCCATCTATTTCATCTCCAGCTATGGGAAAATTGTAAAAAAAAATGTCAGGGTGGAGGAAAACAAGTAATTTAAACCAGCTTTACTCTGTTTAAAAACTGACTTTGTATCACATCTTACTCGTGAAGGATGGGTTGGGTAAATACCTATATAATCAACTAATCCATGTTTTTTTTATTCCACTCCATTATCATAAGTTATTAGCTATATGTCTACATTAAGAAAATAATAGACCTATTTTTCAGTTATGTTAGCTTTAATTCCCATCAAGTGATGATATCTTTCTTCTTCATGTTCATTGCTTTGCACACAAAACTGAGTACCATAATTTTCCAAGCATAATTTTTGGCCCAGAAACGCAAAATTGGACGCGTAAACATCAATCTCTTTCTCTGTCGTGATAAATATCTATTTTATTTGTTGCAAAATGACGAAAGCAGTGGATTAGAGATTTAAAAAAAAAACCCAAAAAAACAAAACAAACAAACAGTGGGCCACAAAAATAAATAAAACATTATAACCTTGACTATGTAAACCAGATTTAAATATCGTCGGTAATAGATATATTATGACTCTTTGCGCTGTGACCGACAGTCAGTTTTCACGCTCACACAATTTTTGTTTATAGGAAATAATAATGAAGGACCAAGCGAATTGTGTTAGACCAAGTCACATTTTTTGAATGGGCAGATAATAGGAGAATAATGCAAGAACGTGCCACAAATTCTCCGATCAACAATCCTCATTTTTTCGTCTGCTAAATTAGTTATTCTACCAGTCTGCTCAACTATTTTACCCATAGCTAGGGGAAGAAGACATAGATTCATGCCTTTAATTTGAAACTGGCTTGCTTCCTTACGTAACGCGTGCAATGAGTATATATGTGGGATTAAAACCTAATAGTATATATGTATAATTAAAATCTAATAATATATATGTGGGATTAAAATCTAAGAGTATATATGTGAGATTAAAATTTAATAGTATGTATGTATAATTAAAATCTAATTATATATATATGTGGGATTAAAATCTAATAGTAAATATGTACGAGGATCATAAAATAAGTTTCCAGACTTTTTTCGTATGTGCACTTTTATTGATAGTTCACACATGAAACTATAGTCCCCTTTGAAGTAATCCCCTCCAGTTGCAATGCACTTATTGTACAGTTCCAACAACTTCTGGGAGGCCTCATGGAAGTCCTCTTATGTGGGCGTGTCAATGACCTTCGTCACAGCCACTTTCATCTCCTCAATTGTCTCATAACGACAGCCTTTGAGCTTAGAGAATAACCAAAAGTCACGGGGAGCAAGGTCTGGACTATATTGAGGGTCATCTTAGTCAAATAGTCTGTGACAAAGATGGAGTTGTGGACTGGTGCATTGTCCTGGTGGAAATGCCACTGTCCCGATTTGAAGAATGCTGGCCCCTTCCAACTGAATCTCTTCCTGAACTCCCTTAAAACCTCAACATAGTAACCCTAACCCTAACCCTGTCCTTTTGGCCAATCAACTCTGATGTATTGACTTCCTTAATCCTCCCACACCCCTCATCATCCCTCACAGACTCCCTGCCTTCCTTAAATCTCTTATGCTACTCAAAAACTGATGCTTGATTCATGTAAGATGGTCGAAAAGCAGACTGAAGCATTATATACGTTTCTGTGGCATTTTTTCCAAGTTTAAAACAGAAATTTATTGCATATCGTTCTTCTAAAGTGTCCTCGCGTCCAGATTGCATTTTTGAAATTCACCAGCAGTGACAATCAGGCTTTAGTTGGGTGTATTCCAATTGCTGCTGTAGCTGTTCATTTGAAGCTGAAATCACATAAATTTGTCAGTTATCTCGTAAGATGTATAGCAATAACATACTGAATTTTCAATAGTCTACGACAATTTTATATGCCTGTACAAAAAGGTCTGGAAACTTATTGAATGCACCACGTATGATTAAAATCTAAGAGTAAATATGTGAGATTAAAATATAATAGTATATGGTTAGAACTAAACTTTCCTAATGCCATCAAACGCAAACCTAATTAAAACTTTCTTCGCCAAAATTATATATTATACAAAATTCGGAATAATTACGTCCTTCGCTTTCAGTTGAAAATTTTATTTCGATAAAGAAATTAACCGTGAGAAGTTAAGCTGCCAGAGTGAATCTCTGAAAATAAGAACAAATACAGAAAGAGCTGTATAAAAAAGATAACAGTCGGCATATTTTAATCACTTTGAATAATCATCAGGACGGTGACCGAAGAGATAAAATTTGTTTATTTGTTCAGTGTTTCTAGTCGTCTGCACCAGTCAACATTTGGTAAATAAAAGGACCTTAACGATTGAACTGAACTTAAATAATTACATTAATTGATTTATTAAAAATTCATAAACATGAACACTATTTGCCAAAATTGTATTAAACTCACCAGATTTTTTAGATTCTAGATCTCAAGGTCTAATCTTACTTTCACAGTAGTAAACTGTAAACCTATTCAGTATTACCTAATTGATGGAAGGAAACTCTATGGTGTAGTGACTGACTTACTGAACTGCGAAGTGGATTCAAACTTCAGTCACGCACTACGTTCCCTTTCGGACTAATACCCTTCGGAAAGTTAAGACCCTCCCCCATCTCCGCAGCTATGAGTTAAATTGTATCACTACTGACCTTCTACAAGGATGGCATTAAAGAATTCACGCAAGGTGATATGTGATTAAAGAAACAAACAAATCAAACGAATAAGTGTGAAAAAGTAGAAGCTTTGATAACAGACGATAAACTTGAGTTTGGCTTCAGGTGGCATTCACTCAAGCAGTATTTACCCCGTTGTCTAAAAGGTCAAGGGTCTGGTGCATTGTCTGATGCCTGAAATGCTGCTCAAGGGGAGAATGTTCATAAATACCAAGCAATTTTTACCACTGCTCCTCGGTATGTGGGATGCTCTTGACCCAAATATTTGACCGAGTGTCACATCCAATCGTTGCAAAGAGGTTACGTAAAAAAATGGTGAAAAAAGAAGATTCTCCTCATCATCAGAGTAGTATCATTATTCTATGAAATATGCTCTGATTTACCTCTTGAAGACTGATATATTTTGGTGAAAAAAGAAGATTCTCCTCATCATCTGAGTAGTATCATTATTCTATGAAATATGTTCTGATTTACCTTTTGAAGACTGATATATTTTGGTGAAAAAAGAAGATTCTCCTCATCATCTGAGTAGTATCATTATTCTATGAAATATGTTCTGATTTACCTTTTGAAGACTGATATATTTTGGTGTAAAAAGAAGATTCTCCTCATCATCTGAGTAGTATCATTATTCTATGAAATATGTTCTGATTTACCTTTTGAAGACTGATATATTTTGGTGAAAAAAGAAGATTCTCGTCATCATCAGAGTGGTATCATTATTCTATGAAATATGTTCTGATTTACCTTTTGAAGACTGATATATTTTGGTGAAAAAAGAAGATTCTCCTCATCATCTGAGTAGTATCATTATTCTATGAAATATGTTCTGATTTACCTTTTGAAGACTGATATATTTTGGTGAAAAAAGAAGATTCTCCTCATCATCTGAGTAGTATCATTATTCTATGAAATATGTTCTGATTTACCTTTTGAAGACTGATATATTTTGGTGAAAAAAGAAGATTCTCCTCATCATCTGAGTAGTATCATTATTCTATGAAATATGTTCTGATTTACCTTTTGAAGACTGATATATTTTGGTGAAAAAAGAAGATTCTCCTCATCATCTGAGTAGTATCATTATTCTATGAAATATGTTCTGATTTACCTTTTGAAGACTGATATATTTTGGTGAAAAAAGAAGATTCTCTCATCATCTGAGTAGTATCATTATTCTATGAAATATGTTCTGATTTACCTTTTGAAGACTGATATATTTTGGTGAAAAAAGAAGATTCTCCTCATCATCAGAGTGGTATCATTATTCTATGAAATATGTTCTGATTTACCTTTTGAAGACTGATATATTTTGGTGAAAAAAGAAGATTCTCCTCATCATCTGAGTAGTATCATTATTCTATGAAATATGTTCTGATTTACCTTTTGAAGACTGATATATTTTGGTGAAAAAAGAAGATTCTCCTCATCATCTGAGTAGTATCATTATTCTATGAAATATGTTCTGATTTACCTTTTGAAGACTGATATATTTTGGTGAAAAAAGAAGATTCTCCTCATCATCTGAGTAGTATCATTATTCTATGAAATATGTTCTGATTTACCTTTTGAAGACTGATATATTTTGGTGAAAAAAGAAGATTCTCCTCATCATCTGAGTAGTATCATTATTCTATGAAATATGTTCTGATTTACCTTTTGAAGACTGATATATTTTGGTGAAAAAAGAAGATTCTCTCATCATCTGAGTAGTATCATTATTCTATGAAATATGTTCTGATTTACCTTTTGAAGACTGATATATTTTGGTGAAAAAAGAAGATTCTCCTCATCATCTGAGTAGTATCATTATTCTATGAAATATGTTCTGATTTACCTTTTGAAGACTGATATATTTTGGTGAAAAAAGAAGATTCTCGTCATCATCTGAGTAGTATCATTATTCTA
The DNA here is from genome assembly GCA_963585895.1 of Sepioteuthis lessoniana. Lineage (NCBI taxonomy): Eukaryota > Metazoa > Mollusca > Cephalopoda > Myopsida > Loliginidae > Sepioteuthis > Sepioteuthis lessoniana. The sequence continues at coordinate 52,101,540 of OY757916.1, forward strand.
TGAAATATGTTCTGATTTATTGTTTGCCGATTGAAATAATTTCTTACTCTTAAGCTCGCTAAAATTTTCGGTAACACCTAACTGTATTGCCGTGTAGAATTCTCTCCTTGAATCTAAGAAAACATTTCGTTTTGAAACAAATTTTGAGGTAAGCGAAATTATCTACCATTAAATAGATCAAAGACCCGTCTTCACACAAAAAAGATAATATTGCGCATTTGGTGGGATTAAAAATGATTCCTTTATTCTAAGTGTAATCCCAAGAAGCGAATGATTTATTCAAATAAGCATTTCTTTCAATAAATTAATTGCAAGATATAATGTTTGAAAAGCTTTCTAAATAAATAGAAAGGGCATAATATTCCATCTGGAACATTTCCTTATTGGTAAAAATAATTTCTTGAAAAGACTGCAAAAGACATTTAGAGTCGTCCTTTATTCTGAAAGATGAATATTTTGGAAGGATGGAATGATGAAATTGCCTGGAACAAATCAATTCTATAAAACTAATATTTAAAATGAAAATAAAAAATATATTTACTTAATAAATTGAACAAGATTTTTGTCCAACGTCTGAAATATTCAGTTTTATCATTTAAAATATTTAAATCTACTACAAGTTCAAGTCCTGTAATACGGCTCTAAAACTTTTTTAATCCGACCAAAGTTTTTTCTAATGGCCGTCTTGTCTACTTGGAAGCATTACCTTACAAGAAAATCATAATTTTTTTTTTTTTGTTTATGTTTTTTCGAAAGAATTTATTAAGTAGCTAACACTGACTATATTTACAGGGTGAGCATAAAAATACTCACGAGTTGCGTTGCCGTGGGGTATGAAATCTTGGATTTCACTGCTCTTGAGTAGTGGGAGGAGATTCTGCTGGTAAGAAAAGAAATATCTTGAGTTAATGCCGCTATTTAAAAAAGTTTTCCAATAAGTTTTGAGTTATAACTACTTAAAATCGAGGAGTGTTTTTGTGCTCACCAGTGTATAAATATCGGTTGTAACAGTGATACGAGCAAACAACTAAATAAATTTTATTCACGTTTATTTTTTGCTTGGGCTACCATGAATCCTTGGTAATTTTGAGTCATGAAAAATATTCAAAGTTTACATCGTCATTGATCTATTCAAATTATTATTAATTCTAATGATTATTTGGCTAATCTTTAGATAGCATAAACTTAAAGGAAATGAAAACAGAAAGATTATGTTGCATCACTCTGTTAATTTTGGAGACATTTAAAGTTTGCATTCAAAAGATTAAAGTTTGACTTTGGTCCAAAAATGGAATTTTGCTAACAGTAGGCTTTGATGATGAGTCTTTAGTTCTGAAAATCTAAGAATTGTGAAGTACCTTCTTATTGCCATTATCTCTAAGGTTCAGATCTGTCAAAAAATATTCGTATTCCAGATGATTACTTGATGCCATATAACTATAGATTATTTATATTAAGAATACTTGTACTTGAAGTATTGTTTTCCGAGTTTTATCATTAGTTACTATAATCAAATAGAAATAATTACTTAAAAACAACATGATTATTACTATTAAACAGGAATACTTGAAATCTTACAATTGTGTGTAAATTATTTGGATTGGATAGAAATTCTTCATATATAATTGTTTGCCAAAACTCTTAAGAAATAACAATTCAAAAATATAATTAGAAATATACAATGAACGAAATTCCCTTACCTACTGGCACGAACCAACTTTAGACAGGTTTACATACCGTTAAGTCAGTCAATCAATCTTTTTTTAACAGCAGTTTATACAAAACTATCTCAGTCACGAAGATAACCGATAAATCTTTACTAAGCTCACATTAGTCAAAGAAAAGTTGACAATAAAAATAGAAGGATTTTCTTTTGTAAATTCTTAGTAGGATATGTTGCCTTGGAAAAATCAGCATTTAAATTTATTTAAAATTGCGTTTGGACTTTGGTCACACGACAAGATACGTAAATACTTAAGCACAAGGCTGTCCAATAAATTGAATGAGAAAGATTACATTATACCAATTTTTGGTGAGTGTGTATACGTGGGGGGTCTCCTTAATTTGAAATCCAAATCCTGGAATTTTATTCAAGCCTGAATACAAGTCCCCCTCAGGGTGCCCTAGTTATGACACTAAACTGCATCTAATGGTGATTTTTTGAGATTTGAGGTCTGTAACGTACTCCTTCATTGCCATTACTTCCAGATCCAGTGGTAGTAGTTGCTGGGGTCTCATTTATGGGTGAGACAGATCAGTTTAAAAATTATTCGTATTCAATTGATTTGTGAACAAAGAATATTTAAGAAACCTCAAAAATGTAAATATGAACATATAATAAACGCAATTCCCTAACCTCCAAGCATAAAAATAACCCCAGACGGAATGACATCCAGTTAAAATCAATTAATCAATCAGGCTTGAATATTGACCCCGAGAACAAGACTAAGAATTTATCATTGCATTAAATTTTTAAAATTGCTTGTGCTAAGACGAACTGCTTTAAAAATATTCTATTCATGTACCAATACGCTGCACTTTTTACAGGTTCATGATTTTCTTTCTTTCTTTTTTTCTTTCTTTCTTTCTTTCTTTCTTTCTTTCTTTCTTTCTTTTTATTCAATTATTTATTTTTTAGGATAACTGTCCAATGAAGTTCACTATGATCTGAAAGCTTCAGCTTTTTATCTATTGTTCAGAATGAATGCAATATAATATTTGAATGTCTTTGCCTTGGCACCAAAGTTGACCACCGTTGACAAAGAAAGATTCACGACTCTATTAACGTCTACGTTATATATATGGGAAGAGGGGATAATGAAACGTCTCGGCAATAGTTTTATTGTAAAAAGGCATTGAATATTTTTTTAAATTATTCTTAGAGACCAAGAATTACTATAATCTTCCTTGAAATAATGACATTTTTATGTGCAAATTAAGAATTTGGCATTTTAAAAAAAGGGATATTTTGACTCAATGAGAACCTGATATTTTTAAACTGAAAAAAAAAAAATATATATATATATATATATACACGCACGTATACATACATGTGTGTGTGTGTGCGTGTGTGTGTGTGCGTGTGTGTGTGTGTGTGTGTGTGTGTGTGTGGACACGAGGTGGGTTCAAAATGTAATGAACTGTATCACTTGATAGGAATGAACACTAATGAAAGTTGATATATTTCTAAATACTTTTCCGGTGCGAACTGTAATATTGATTATAAGACGGAGGTAGTACTATCCCAGGTGGGCTCAAAAAGTTTCAAGATTGAAGCTGTATTCACCAATAAATAAAAGAACTATAAATGAAGTAATAATTTTCTTCAAAAGAGTCCCCTTTACATTCAATATATGTATTCTAGTGAGTTGTCTATTTGTCGAAACTCCTTGATTGATATAGTATGAAGCTCTGCCGTCGTATTTTTTCATGTCTGCAACGTCCTCAAATCTTGTCCCTGAGATAAGCTTTTATTTTAGGAAACAAGAAAAAGTTACACAAGACAATATTTGATGAGTATCGACGGTGTTACACTTGCGCAATCTTGTGTTTTATCAAAAATTTCATATCAAAACGTATCGAGAATTAGAACTAACTCTTCTAGACTTCGTTCAAACACAAGCACTTTATTATCCAAGTTGCTCAGAATATATATAAATGACTATTCTGACTTATCAGTGTTACTCGGATTTATATCTTTATCACAATTTACTATTTGTAAAATTTAGAACTTTAGAAAACGACTACATTTTTATAAGGGTTAGAGTGTTCGCCAATGACCTGGGAGACCGGGGTTCAATCCCTGGTCGAATCAAACCGAAGACTCAAAAAAATGTTACTTAAATGGTACTGCCTTAACACCCAGCATTATATGATAGGGATCAAAGGTATGTGGATTAATCCAGGGAAAGTAGTAGCGCTCTTTCCTACACCTCGGTATTATAGCCATTGAAAAGCTAGCTTTCGGGTCACCCTCGACTCCAGTCAGCCAATTTGCCTTACATTTTTAAACATGGTTTATCAAATCTCACGAGTCATGTTTGACAACTGTGCCTTATACAAAAAAGAAAATATTTTTTCTTTACTTGAGGTAATTTTCAAAACAAATGCTTTTGACACAGGTTGAGCACTTATCTCACTCACCAATAAATAAACAAAAAAATACAGTCAGAATTTAGCTGTAAAGTCAAAATAAAAATACATGAAATTAAACTCATGTCGAATAAAATATATTTGAGATTATTAAAGATTTCTTTTTAAATTTAAGCCAGAAATTAGTTCGTCTGAGTCAGATAATTTGAAGTATTCCGTTTGTTTTTAGAGCTGTTTTTCATGGGTCCGAAATAACTAGTTACATTATGTTTTTCTTCTTGTAACATTATTATGAACTCTGTTAGCAAAATTTATCTAAATCAACATTTTAAGGTATGAAAAGAACAGAGCTAAAAAAAGTTATTAAGTTATTCATGATGGTTTGAGTCCGGATGTTGAGTCCAACTAAAATCAAGGACAAATAACTTATTCTGGGATAAATTTTATTGCTTCGAATTATATAGACTTGAGAGTATAGTTCTTCCAAAAAGCCCACTCAGAAGTCGCCACTCTTTCTTTTTCTTTATCTCTCATTCACACGAACACACATGCACATATTATTAACTCCTTGAGAGTTTTTTACATCAGCGTTTGCTGATGGTTTTTCACTGAAGTTTGAGTGACAGCATGTCTTCTCAAATCTTCAAGATTCTTCTCAAAATTCCGGCCATTCTCAATAATGTAGTAGTTTAGATGGTCTCCACACCTATTATTTTCAAGTCCTCCAGTCCCTTTAATCATCCTTCGGTACCAAGAGTAACAATCACAATTGGTATAATTGTCACTTTCAATATTATTATTATTATTATTACTTGTATAAACCCATAAGGGTTCCTCACATTAAATGCATATATATATATATATATATATATATGTGTGTGTGTGTGTGTGTGTGTGTGTGTGTGTGTGTGTGTGTGTGTGTGTGTGTGTGTGTGTGTGTGTGTGTGTTTTTCCTAAAATAAATCTATAGAGCTCAAATGGATAATGGATATCCATTTTTAGAAATCAATGAGGATGAAAGTTTCTGCTTTTATATTGGTTTCTATTGATTTTTACATTTATTTTTGTTTGTTTGTTTTCCAAGCTAATATAGTATGGAATGATACTTCCTACAAATGTATGACAACTCCTAAATATTCATAATTCGCATAAAATCTTTCCTCTTCGCTCTTTTACATAACACTCCCACTTAACGAGAGAGAGAGAGAGAGAGAAAGAGAGAGAGAGAGAGAGAGAGATCTTGAAATGTATTTTTATTAAAACGAAAAAGAACACTGAATTTTTTTTTTAAATGAAGATTTTTAAAGGCAAAATTCTGCGTTTAATCTGCTTAGAGAGAGATTTAAATTCTTGCCATGGTTTTTCTCTTTGCAAACAGATCGTGTATTGGGAAAAAGATAGTCAAATGATGTCGGGGCTCCATTAGTGGATGTAAATAGTGGGTTTTTCCACTTACACAATTAGTAAAGAGTAAAGATACTGAATGAAGCTTTTCAAAGCAAACCAGCCGACTTATAAGCGCTACATAGTCTGCCTATGATCCTTTCTGTGTCGCATTCACCTGATGCGAGAAATCCAGATTAAAGTTACTTGACTTTATCTATTCACAAGAATCAATTAGGATTATTGATTGATTGTTTTTAATGGCATGTCAAAACTTCTGAGTTATTTTATACCCATAGGTTAAGGAATTGCGTGCATTGTACATTTATATATACATCTCTTCTGCAGTTGTTTCTTAAGAATTTTTTTGTACACGGCCCGATCAAATGTCAATAATTCTAAATATATCTGTTTGATCCATATATTAGACCCAAACAGGTTCTGCAACTCCTTGTCTGAGTGAATTTGGTAGAAATGGCAATGAAGTCTCCTAAAATCTCTAGAACTTGGTAGAAATGGCAATGAAGACTCCTAAAATCTCTAGAACTTGGTAGAAATGGCAATGAAGACTTCGTTGAGTGAACTTGGTAGAAATGACAATAAGGACTCCTAAATCTCTAAAATAGGAACCTCACCTTCAGATGCAGTCTTATTCCACTGCAGAGGATACAGTGAGCATATTCTAAGATCCTTCAACAAAGCAAATCAATTATGATGTAAATTCTGTAAACAGGACGTGATTTGAAACCATACTTAATGGTCGCCTTTGGCGGACTTTAAAACAAGTAAATATTAAAAGAAAAAGTGATGAGTTAAATTCAGACGAAAGAGGAGAAAATAGTTACGAAGTTTCTTACGAACTCGATAATGATACAATTCAATTTTAAAAATGGTATTATGCAAGCTTAGAAACAGAGATAGAATGCCCGAGCTACCCAGCCAGCAAGGAGCCATACAAGAAATCTGAAACTACTACAATTAATTGACAGATATTTGGAGGAACAAAAAGCATCTTAAGACACAGGTGAATAGAAACGTTGGTAGGTGCAAATTCTTGAATTAAAAAATGTTCTATTGAAAACTTCCTGGAGAACAAATATAGAATTGTTTGATTCTCGTCCATTGCTAGACCAGTGGAAGAAAACAGTAAAAAAACAAAAAAAGTGACTGACAAAACTCATATAATTAAATTGCATCATGAAGATTTCCCTGTTTGGTTCTCATTGAGAAATTCCATTGACGATTCTACTGATTATCTTTTGAGTCCGACAGGATTTCGTTTTGTTTATTCACAAGAAACTGTTTCTCTTCGTTCCGACTCAGATAAAGATAAAATGAAAGAATCTGTCTGTACTCAGTCTATGTATTACAAAAACTCTCATTATATATATATATATATATATATATATATATATATGAGGTTTGGAATTAAATCCTGCTATATCATAAATAAAAATATGCATTAACGAAGGGTGTCCGGCAAATAGACTCATATTTATGTATTTTTGCACATTATATATCATCATCAAGTCAACTGATAGCGCGGAATCTCTTGACTCTCTCTCTCTCTCTCTCTCTCTCTCTCTCTATCTCTCTCTCTCTCAAATCATCTGTTTCTATCCTCCATTGTATTAACCGACTCTCTAGACTGTATCCAGTGTTCACACAATTCTTTCTTTCTTTCTTTCTTTCTTTCTTTCTTTTCAATTATTTATTTTTTAAGATAACTGTCCAATGAAGTTCACAGAAAGAGGCCCTACAACTACTTTTTTGTAAGGTGATGCTCGCAGGATTTGTTGTGAGTGGCACATTTTCATCGAGCTTTTTCTTCAAAAGCTTTCTGGTGGTGCAGCCATACAATCGTACTCACACGGCTACAGCAAAGAAGACGTCCCCTTCGATTTTATCAGAAATATCAAATTTTCCGATAGTTGATAATCTGTCAGTCATAGTCCATGGCTTTATTACGCGTATGTTGATATCGTTTTCAGTAGATGAGATATTGCAGCCGAAGTATGTAAAATTGTCCACTAATTTTAGTGGTTTGCCCTTTATTGTTTAAAATACACGAACTTTGTTTTATTTGAATTCATGTAGAGGTCAATGTCTCCTTCTGTCTGTTCCATACCATGCCGCAGACATTCGGTTACGCCTGGCGAGAAGCGCTAGATCAGCTACGTCATCTACATCCATGATAGTTTCTGCGGGATATAGTCTGCTTCTTACCTGTTTTTTTTTTGTTTATTTGTATGTGTGTGTGTGTGTGTGTGTGTGTGTGTGTGTGTGTGTGTGTGTGTGTGAAACTATTTTCTTTCATTAGATCTTTTGATGTTCGTTGGAAATAATCTCGGTAGATTATAAATAAAGAAAAGGCGCTATTGTATCTCCTGGCAAGACTCCAGCGACAATGTCAAAAAAACCAGTGTCACCATCGGATGAGCAAACCATTGCCTTTTTGTTTTTGTCGATCATCACCATAGCGGTAAAAGTTTTTTTAAGGAGACGATTTATTAAAAGTATTTGTTCTTCATTTCCTCAGCATATGGAATCAAACGCTTGGGAGAAAACTATTAACAACAGTGTTACCACGAGATTTTAGCACGTACTCCTTCAATGATTAAAAGAAAATTGTGCATCGATTTCTCCGAAAGCCGTTCTGTTGTTTCCTAAGGATTTTATCAAAATAATTTTAGACCGCTGTAACTACGTAACCTAATGCGTTAGCAGATCGTCTAATTATTATTTCTGTTTAGAATGATAATTATTGATTCAAATATATATCTCGTACTTAAATTAACATCCAGATATTTTGTTTGTGGCCGTATTAAATGTATTTTAACTGGATTTCTATGAATTAAAGTTTCAACCCAGAAACAATTCCTTGTCATCGTATCAACTATATTATCGGAATGTAAGAAGAAAACGTTCTTTTATGATAATAATATAGAATTGTTTGATTGATTTTCTACTGATCAGATAAGAAGTCTTTTGAGAAGTAAAGGGAAAGATAGATATAAAGCACGAATTCAAGTTCAAAATTGCGAACTAATGAAATATAAAAGTGGAAAGTAATTCTATTTGAAAAATTATAGATTTTTAAGTGTTTTATATATATATATATATATATATATATATATAGATAGATAGATAGATAGATAGATGTCTTCAGATTAATATATATGATTTGTTGCTATTATTCCAAATAGAGAAATTTTTTCATACATGTATATTTCCAGGTAGTTGCTTTCATCAGAGAACATATATGGCAGAAGACCTTGTTAACGGGATACTCAATGAGACTTGAACTCGTTCGTGTTTTCAGTTTGAATAGTTTTCAGCTGTTTATAGATTTATACAGGGTCACGCCTCTCTTTTTCCTAGAGTGTGTTTACCTTAGCCTACTTTATCCCTCATTGGTCTTTGATCTTCAGATGAATATATATATATATATATAATATATATATAGTCATTTGAAGATTATCATTTTCAAATACACGAAACATTCAGTAATGAATGTGATATGAGAAGTTGATATAATTTATTTTAGGTTTTATCCTGCTCTCCTGGCCAGTATTTTAGCACTTTCTTAATTTAGAAATTTTTAGCAGTATTTTAGCACTTTCTTAATTTAGAAATGTTTACAACTCCAAAATTACTTTTTACATCAATTTTCATATAGCTTTAAAAAATGTTTAATTCTTTAAAAACTTTCTAAAAGAAGTTGCCTTTTTTTCCAACTAAACTTTTTCTCTTGACAATGGCCTCAGGTCAAAACAAGCTGAGAACAGTAAAGAAATAAACAATGTAAAAGTAGTATTCCTATTTTCCTAATTTCTTTCGTTCATCATATATATATATATATATATATATATATATATACATGCACATTCACACTCTTTCACCGATATTGAGTATTTTATTTATAAATATACCAAAAAAAATTGCATATGCACACACAAACATACAAATATAGACATATGTAGACATATACGAGTGTGGACGGAAAATATCAAAGGCTGAAAATTTTATATGATGACGTCATATTTGCTGTCGATGACTTTTTACCTATGGAATCTAAGCACTATAGTACTAATAGAAGAAGTGTATAGACCGCAAGAGGAACTATGTTGAAAAATAAATATTATTTCGTCGCATTCTTCGAGTGTATCTTGGTGAGCCAATGAAATTTTCGGCTGACCCTCGGATATATATATTTATTACGAAAATCAAGGTAGACATTTTTTAAATTACTAAAACCTGAATTGAATTCAATTAAAAAAAGAAATCAGACTATCACATCCGGGTTCCAGACAACAAAAATGATGAAAACTATCGCAAACAATTTGGACTTTAAGTCTAGAACAAAATCTTTGGGATATTTTTTGCTCGCCTCCTCTTTAATATTTTATCCATCTTTTAAAAAAATTAAGATACTTTTTATTCTTTACTTTCTATTTCTACTTTTTCTTTATTTTTAATCTTTGTTTTCCCATTTTCATTTCTTACACTTTTTCTCTTTTTGTCAATTATCTATTTTCCAGTAATAATGTAGAGAATAATTTTCAAAAAATCAAAAGAAACTAACTATATTTAACAAGGTGTAACTGTGCTTCAACCCTCGCATATATCTGACCTCCCTATATAGTTAAGTTTATTATCGCCTGGCTAACCTCAAATAGAATGAAACTAATATCCAGAAATTGAATATAAACTATGTGAAGAAAATTACCAGCTTTAGTCATTTACTAAGCTTTGCTTACTTTTGACATAAGACCACGTGTATGGGACACCGAGTAAGATTCGAATTCACTCTTCAAAAGCTTTTAAGTGCTAAAACGAGAAACAAAAAGATAGCAGAAACGTCTCTTCAAAAATATAACAAACTCTCTCTCTCTCTCTCTCTTTCTCTCTATCTATCTCTCTCTCTCTCTCTCTATATATATATATATATATATATATAGGTAAATTCATCCACCAATTTCAGCCTGAAACAAAGACACTTATCAGGAAACTCGAAAGGATGTTAATAAAATTATATAGACAAAATGTGTCTTTATTATTTAATCAAACTTGCTTAAATGAAAGACTGCTTCCCAACTACACACACACACACACACACACACACATATATATATATATATATATATATATATAATTCAAGGAAAATAGTCTAAGGATTTGACTAAAAGGCAATAATCTAAGGATAATGTTGAATATCCAACGGAGTGCTCAATGCCAACGGCTATCAAATATATAAATAATTTCAGTTTAAATATATATCGAGACTCACGTGCAGAGTTAAAACATTTTTATAAATCAGATCAAAAACAATTCATTTTGGTAATGGCATTATGAATTTATTTCGTTCTGTAGATGATATTGTGACCCTCTCAGATCGAAAAGTTACATATTTGAATATATAATCCACAGGATTAGATTCAAATATGTAACTGTCTACCATCTAAGGAGGTCAAAATATCATCTGTTAACCGAAATAAATTTTTAGTGGAATTACCAAATTAAATTCTTTTTCGTCTGATTTATTATATTCATATATATTTTACTCACTCATTTTATTTGATGTATAAAATCATTGAAAAACTTGTAATTATAAAATTCACTCCCTTGGGACGTTTTTTCAAACCAATAAAATAGGCGAGTAGTTACGATGCTAAAACTAAATATACTGTTACACTTTAAATCAGTAATATTTTATTCCAGCCCTAAAAAAAATTGGTAAAATTTGAAATAAAATCCAAGAATTATAATATCGATTTTTCTGGTCGTCTTTTTAACACAACTCCCTCATACTATCACTCTTCTAACTCTTTTTGATCTTGAGTCAGATTGTGTTGAGTGGAAGAAATATTGAGTGCCTACTGTGGTGGCTTTAGTCTCACAGACTAGTTCGGAAGGGTAGAAATTTACTAAGCTTAGTTTGGCAAAAGGCCAGTCATATAGAGAACTTGTGAGTGTCCAATCGTTTAGTTAAAGATGTAAACCGATAGACTGCTTATACAGGGGATTTGCTTTTCTGTGAAGGCTTCTGTAAGATCAACCAGCCAATTTTGGATGAGCAGATAAAAGGAGAATGCTGCACCAGTGTGTCACAGATTCTCCGTACACTCCGTAGTTTTTGAATTCGGAGTTTTTCTCTTGTCATTGATTGTCATATCAAGGTTAAAGAGCACAGTTTGCCCTACTATATACATTAGCTGGATTGGTACTTCTCCTAAAGATACAATCCCGAGGTGAAACGCAAGCAACCTTGTCTTGTCTCAGTTCGTTAAGTTCATTTTTCAAAGACGACAAATCATACGCCATTCGTGTCTCCTATTTAACACCATGTGAGAATCGAAATCATTGACAAAAGTTTACGCGATTAGCTTGCTAAAAGTTCCCCTGGTTAGGTCTATTCTGAGATGTGGCCTTTTGTCTCACTTGCAGCAACACAGCTTAGCATAATAAATAACTAACTCGAGTTGAAATGTTGGTAGCGCTGTGTATAAATTGCTTTAGGCAGTTCCGTTTTGAGAAAATAAAGAAGAAAAATATCAGAAAAACTATTTAAGTGGATTTTTGAAATGTTCTAGTCACGTGAGAATTCAAGGCAAAAGAGGACGTGTGAAAAAAAGCTATGATTAGATAGTTTTGAATATTTTAATCATCTTGTTTTGAGTGGCGAAGAAAAAAAACACAGAAAATGAAAGACGTCTTAAGAGAGTTGGTCAAAAAGACAATTGTGAACATTTAAGGTTAATCGCTCAAACAGTTTTGAAGGTTAGAGAATTATATATATATATATATATATATATATATATATATATATATATATATATATATATATATATATATATATATATATAAAGCGTGTGTAAGTCAATATCTATAGTAAATATATGTAAACAATTTCAGTTTCCTTAAGAAAAAATGAAAGATCGTCTCGAGTTATATATCTTGAATTAAATGTTTGTTTTTAAGAGTTTTAGTTTTTGGCTCAGATTAATTGGAAAAGATTGAGAGGGGGCGGAAGTAAAGAAGAAAAATATCTGCTGCTGAATAAAGTGTAGAAGTTTAAACGAGGAGGAGAGAAGGCATAGAGAGAGACAGAAGTCAAGAGAGAGAGAGGGGAGAGAGATCTAACCTTGTTTCAAACAAATTGATTCACTGCATGTACTCGTGTATGTGTCGATTATATGTTTTTGCCGACTCTTCCTTTATTGTTAGCAAATTTTTAATGCTGTTGCTGCTAATTCTTTATATGATATTTTAATTTCAATTTTACAAAATCCATTTATTGCTTTCCTTAGAAAAGGATCCTAAATTTGACTTGTACACAAGTTTTATTCAAAACAAATTTTTGTAGAATTTACAAAATAGTTTTGAGGCATAAAGCCTTAGAAACTTCGATTAAAACAAAAGTATACAAGGTAAATATTTCGATTTTGGCTGAAGAAAACATGTTCAGGAATTTTGACATTACGGTATTTGATTATATACGATGATATACTAGAATTTAAAGAAAGGATCAAAAAAGCAATAGAAATAGAATCTGTTTAAGATTCGTACCGTGCAGCAAGACAAAAAGGTAGTCGAACATTATGATCAGAAAAATAGAGATACAAATTCGTTTTTCGATTCGCAGGGTTTTTTTTTGGGGGGGTCAATGGACTGATTTTACTGATTAAATAAAATTTCCCATAAGATAATGAAACAAGGTATTAAAAGCATAAATCTGCAGAATATTTGACAATTGGCTAATTTATACTCTAAAAATTCATTGTATTATTTTTGCCTGCATTTTTGAGACGAGGTGTTATTGATTCTATCGGACCCGTTTTGTCATCTTTATCATTTCTGTCACGGCATTCTGATCACTGTACTCTTTCATTCTAAAAATATAATTTTTGAAAGTGATAATTATTAAATCTTAATTATTGAGTAATTTCTTCATTTATTTAAAATAATTTAGAATATCAGTTCTATGAATATATTATGATTTGATATTTTAATGGCCACTAAGTGAGGGATTTAGTCGATTTTATCAGTAAATGATTTCGCGATATATAGGGTGTCTCAATATACATGGGACCCATGTACTAGTAATAATGTGTTCTTTTTTGTTTCAGATTTGAAAATATATATAATATAACAACTATTAATCCCCGAACACAATGAAAAGTATTTTGCGTCACTACGTATTTGGAGAAAAAATCCATCAAAACTGTGTCAAAATATATGCAACCCATCAATATGATAATGATTTATTACTGAGACAAGAAACTCAAAAATATATTGCATGTCCTGGAAGCTGATATAATAATGATTTAAAAAAAACATTGATTTGTTGTCTCGAGCTCAAAGGATGCATTTTTTACAAAACGCGTTCCAAATGACTGCCACTGCTCTTGTTTCAGTGATAAATTATCGTATTAATTGGTTGCATCTATTTTGAAACACCCTGTATAAAAAATTATTCGTATTCAACAGGAATTCTTAATGCCATATAACGGTAAGTTATTTCTGTTAAGAATAGTTAGTTAAATCAAATATTCTTTTTACTAAAAACTTTCATTAGTTAATTTAAACCATATAAATGCATGCAAAAATGACTATTATTAAGTAGAAATTACTTAAAACCATGTAAATATTTGTTTGAAGGACGAATACTTGAAACCTTAACAGGCAATACCACTCCGGGTCCGAGAAGATAATGACAATGAATAGGTACTCCACCTTTCCCAAATCTCTCGAACTAGAATCTCGCCATCAGATGCCGTTTGTTGTAATACCCAGGACACAAGGAAAAACGAGGAAGTCTGGTGCTGGTTTTCAAGTAAACAGATAATTTCAATTTGTAAGATTGAAATAAAACATATGTTCTTGCATTAATTTCCTTCTTATTTGGTGCTGTTGTAACGTTAGCCATCGTTTTTTGGTATTTCTGTTAAAATTAGATTGATATCGATTTCAAAACTGGCTTCAGAAATTGCCCTCTCTATATCAAATAGAAAATCTCTCAAATTAGTATACCATTTCAGATACCTCGGTAGCAATATCTCATCTAATGAAAGCGATGGGAACATACGCATAAGTAGAGCATGTACTACTAACGGCAGGTTATCGACAATATGGAAAACTGATCTCCTTAATAGAATAAAACGGGACTTCGGACAAGCTGTAACCCTGTTAGTATTAGTGTATGGTCGAACCACATGGACTCTAAGGAAACGTTTGGAGAAAAAATCTAGATGCAAACAACCAAAGGATGCTGCAAATCCTGGAAACATCATCCTACAAAACAGCATTGGTACGGCCACTTACCTCCAATCTCACAAACCATCCAAGTAAAATGAGTAAGATATGTTGGGCACAGCTAGAGAAGCAAGGAACAAACTCATAAGCAATATTCTTCTATGGAATCCTACACATAGGCACACCAGTGTTGGCTGACCAGCAACACCTGTCAATCATCAGCTCTCTGTGAACTCTGAGTGCTGTCTAAAGAACTTGAAAAGAGCGTTTGCCAATATGGATCAATGGCGAGAAAAAGTCAAAGAAATGTGTGCTGTCAGGACCCAGTGATGATGATGATGATGATGATGATGACGTCACTTTTACCCTTGGGTTTTGCCTGCAAGTGTTTACTTGCCGGTTGAAAGTTTAGGAAAGTTATCTCCCCCAAGTTGCGTCGTAATCATTGGGAGACAAGATGACTACTCAGACGATCAACGTTGTCCATTTATCTGAAAAGGGCTAATAATTTAAGTTAAGTGTCCATTGTGCTCTTGGTAACTAAAGCTATGCGAATCTTTCTCCAGGGCAGTGATCGGCCCAGAAATTAAATGCATTCGAAGCGAACAGTTATCTTTGATTTAAAATCATTCACTGAGATGTTGGTATTGTTGGGTAAGAGAGTGAATTACATCAGCCCATTGAAGGCGGGTTTTAAGGAAGAACGAAGAAAGAGACGGTAATGATACAATGTGCACATGCGTGTCCCGGTATTTGGATGTTTGAATGAATACACATGGGAAGTCTCGAGTGGAGGAACTAAATCTATCGGACACTCATTCCGAATTGGTCAGAAATTAACAAAACGGCGGATTCAAAAATCAGTTCAACTGACGGCAGATAATAAAATTACTATAAACCTATATCGTATTTCCTATTCGATAATGAGCCTGATATATATCATTTGAGGGTCGTCAAGTAGCTTGTTCTTCAATGAACAGGAGTGTCTGCCAAACTTTACGAAACTGTGTTGATGTCTAATAGACTCAGACTATTTACATGGAGTAACTAGTGAGAAACGCATTCATTTTCAGGTATTTGTTGAAATGTATGCAAACACTTATCTGTAAGAAAATCCCTTAGTATCTGTAAAGCGTATTTCTCGACATAGAATATATTATTGTTTCACAATTTTTACTTGTATATTTTCCTGCATAATTCATTATTTATAGTCGGCTATCAAATAGAAAAGAAAAAAATTGATACTGAATTTTATAATTATTGATCAAAAATTTGTTTCTGCATTCATCGTGAATATTGTGTATTGAAAATTCTGAAAAGAGATTGGAAGCGATACTAACAGTTTTTATGGTTGCACCACCAAGACTCTAACGTAACGTTTAGATTAAAAACTAAATTCTGGAAGCAGCACCCAGAAAAACTGTAGTTGTACAGCCACTTACTCCCTATCACTCAATCCATCCAGGTAAGACGAGCAGTACATGCTGAGCACCGATGGAGGAGTAATGACGAACTCATTAGTGACGTTCTCCTAAGGACTCCTACACATGGACACGTCTGTATTGGACAGCCAAAAAACTAACACTCGTCATCATTGTGCAGTCTCTGAATAACATCTAGTGTACTTACTAAGCATGATGGGCAATAGTGATGGATGGCGAAAGAGAATAAAAGAAATCTGTGCCATTAGTACGACTTGATGATCATGCTACCCCCAAACTCAAGTATGTAATTCCTAAATACCGCTGTACAGTATTTTTAAACGTATAATTCCCAATTTGTTTGCAATTTTTTCTTGAGTATTTTCTGGCATAATACATAATTTATGGTCGGGCAACAAATATCTACTACACTGAGGATTTCCCAGAATTGTTCCACTTTACCCTTGATCCAAACCTTATAATGTTGAGTGTTCGGCAAGGAAGCATCAAGTACCATTTTTGAGCCTTTGGTATGATTCGACCGGGGATTGAACCCCGGTCTCCCGGGCTATTGGCGAACACTCTAACCGCTATGCCAATAGACCGTGTTTCAGCTTCTACTTTGTATTTTGTGTATTAAAATTCATAAAAATGGGATTGTGAGCTAAAATAATTGATGTAATTATTAGGAATTATAATATGCATGGTACTTCATTTATTGTATTTAGTAAAAGATAATTTCTAAGATCCCAATTTGTTCTGTTAGCGTTATTTAGAAAACGTTTACTGCGTCCCATGTTGATGGGTATTCCCAAAAAAGAAGCATGTCCCAAAAAACTAAACTGTGTCTGATGGCAAGGATCCAGGTTTGGAGATTTGCAAAAAGTGGAATACTTTTTCATTCCTATTACTCACAGGTCCACTCAGACTTCAATTGATAATATATGTTATGTTACCATAGGTCAAATAAATCTGTTTAGAATTATTCGTTTTCGACAGAACAGTGAGCAAAAAAAAACAACTTTTATTAAACAGCTACAAAAAATGTAAATAAAATGAATGCAATTCCCTAACCTCTTAGCATAAAATAACCCAAAGCATACCGTTAAATTTATTCAATCAGCTTAAGATACTAGTCAAATCTATAATTTGATTTACCCCTTTGACGTGATAAAATATGCAGAATCGTTATTGAAGTACATTTTTGACCACGGATTATAATTTTAGACGTAAAGAAATACAGTAAACAATATCACTTGTATCACTTTATCATTAAGATAAATGAAAATTTTGACTTAATAAATCACACATGACATGATTCGCATAACTAACTTGGAGATCGGCATTTCTGATAAATTATTAGATCATCGGAATGACAAGTCGATTAATTACTAAATCATAGCTTCCCTTGGGTAAGGAGAAGTAATTCGTATTGCCAATGTCCTCAAGAAATAACATCTGACAAGCTGCAATAGGTTACACGGTACCAGTAGAAAAGTAGGATTTCTTACAGGACTCAGTATCTAACACTAAATATGGGGGATAGTCTGCATGGCGTATTGATGACGTGCTGAACTGCGATATCTGAGTAATCGAGTTCGAACTCCAATCGCGCTATTTGGTTTGCTTGGTCTGGTTATTTCATGCCAAATCCATTTTTATATAGATAAACAGTTCTATTTCAAACAATTCAGTTTAGCATAAGTAGAGAGTTTAATTGTCAAAAACTTTTCTCTGTCAAGCTATTCAATTTAGTCAAAATTTTATTTCAAACAATTCAGTTTAATATAAGTAGAGTTTTTTTTTGTTTACACACAGTTAAATGTCAAAACAGTTATATTTCAAACAATTCAGTTTAACATCCAAACACTGTTTAATTTCAAACAATTCAGATTAGCATAAGTACACAGTTTAGTTCTATTTGACCCATAGATAGGAGCATATCAGGTGCAACCACTCTGGGTCAGAGTGGACATGGGAGCGATGGCAATAAAGGGGTACTTCGCATTCTCCAAATATCAAGCATTACTAGAACCTCACCATCAGATTATTTAATGTCATATCCAGGAAACTCGTTGGGGAGGTCTTACTCCTCTGCAGAGAAACAGTCAGTGTATTCTACAGCTCCTGCCGACTGGGCAAAGTCGCGCTATTACATACACGTTTGGACTAATAACCTTGAGAAAAGTTCATTCCCTTAGTTATTTGTTAAATAGTACCACTACTCTTCTTCTACAAGTATAGGTTTGCCATTAAATAACCCATGAAGGTTGCTATGTCATTAAACAAAGAAAACAAAACCGAATTAAAGTTAGATTGACTTTCCAAGGTTAAAACTTTCGATCTACCCGAAGTATTTATTCCTTGCTGAGGGAGAAGTAGATTCATAAATTTTGTAAGCGTGTTAGTGTGAAGTAATTGTAAATACGATTTGAATACGATTCGACAATTCTATTCTGCATGCTGTCAGGCTACCCATACCGATTCATATTGCGTATTATAGCACAATTTTATCAGTAACACTTATATTAATTCTTGACCATTGATAATCTCTTTTTTATTTCTAACTCACTGCATTCAACGGGGTATACTTGCACAAGGAAATGCTTAAACATCATTTTACACTTTTAAGCGGGATCTATAAAGACAGAATGTAAAATGGCAACAACCTGAAGTATTTGGTTGTCCGGAAAATAATGTCCGATTTTAGAATAAAATTTTATTCCTGAATAAATGAATTTAAATTATGTTTTAACCATTCAGAATACGATCCCCGTACATCCATGCATTTCTGCCATCGATTAACAAGGTTTTGTTGCCTGTACAATAAAACCCTGAAGGTTTTGATACCAGAAATCTTTAAATGCAGTTTCAACTTCCTTGGAACGAAAGTTTTATTCAACAAAAATGTATTCCACTGTCTGAAAAAATGATTGTGCGTCGGTGAGAGGTCTGGTGAATATGTTGGATGGGGATATGACAATTGTCCTTCCAGCTCTAGGTAACCAGCTGGGTCGACTGGGTTTTTAAAATTTGGTATGACAATCGATCTTGGAGAAGGAAAACTCTGAATTCAAACCTGTTAAACTCCACTTAAAATTGATATTGCGTCACATGTCGCTCGTGTGGAGGGATTGAGTAGATATATATAACTTTGTGTCAAAAAAAAAAAACTCATATGAAAAACTACACAAAAAATGTAAATATGAATGTAACTCCCAAATTTGTAGGCATAAAATAACCAAAAGTGGATTGACACGCGGTTAAAATCAATTAATCAATCAGAATTTTTAAAATCCTTTCGTCCTGTGCCACAACCCGTCACAGTTTTCGTCAACGAATCAGTGAGTCAATTTAGTTAACCATTCGCTTGTAATGAGTTTTGCCTGACAAGCTAAGATTAGTAAAAACCAAAAAACAAACGTACAATTTCTCAGCGAATGTTCCCATAATCTCCACAAATTCTAGTCCATTGAAATTAAACTTTTAAGTGCTTATATGCAACCGAATCGGTCGGAGTTCAATTCCAAATAAGGTACAGTAACATTTCTAATTCTTTATTAAATTCTTCTTTTTAAAGAGAAGGGAGGAGGAAAAAGAGAAATGTCGCTAGCTAAAAATTAACAACATTCAGTGCATTTTCTATCAGATGGATTTTATCTGAATATTCCATAATATTGCAACAATGTTGACAGGAAAAGCAATAATAATGATGATAAAATGATATCTATAATGATACTAGTGATTACAAAGACCAGAATGATATTAATCACGATAAAAGATACTTTGATGATAATAAGGATAATGCCGATGATAATATCGATGATAATGATGATGATAGTGTTGATCATGACATTGGGGATAATGATGATTATGTTGATAATGTCGATGATATTTATGGTAACGATGATAATGCCTGCGATGATGCTAATAATTTCGATGAAATTGTCGATAATGACAGTATCAATAACCGAACTGAAATAATGAATGCATTTTGTTTTGTTTTTTTGGTTTTTGTTTTTTTAAATCAAAAGTTTAAGTTTAATGCAATGAATTATGTGTTAAAGAATATTTTCCCATTATTTCCGTTTTCATGTAAGGAATGCAGCAATTTCGTCAAAAAAATTTTTTTTTTTTCATCTTTCTCAATAGGAATGCTCCATGTGGGGAAAGAGTTAACAAGCCTAACTACGAGACCATTTCAGTAATTTCCATTCTCTTTGAGGTTCCCTTATTTCTGGCCTTGTAACAAACAAAACAAAACTGAAATCAGTAAATGATTAATTTAAAGGCGCTATCGTATTTTTTAATTTGGTTTCTGTCATTTCAGGGTTTTTTTAATAAGCGTAAATGGAAAATATTATTAGACATTTGGTCGTTAATCCAGGGATAAGGAATAGAATCCTCGTTTAAATGTTTTAAAATATTTAAAAGGTTCAAACTTTTTTCACTCAGCAGATACGGGTAGGGGACAAAAGCAGTTTAAGAAGGCGGAGAGTATTTGCAAAGCATAACTTGGTTAATTTCAAGAATGAATTCAGGCAACGCCTGCTAAGAAAATCGTGTTATGTCATTAGAAATTTTAACAGTCTGCTTGCACTGAAAAGCAGCAATCAATTTTGTGAGGTTTTCACCTTGTTCCCAAAAACTAGCCAATCTAAAACACACGCAAGTATCTCAGTCACTTAAAAGGCTTATCAAAATGCACGTGAGAGATTTCAAATTTCTTTTTTTTTTTAACTTTGTCTTCTTAGATTTTCATGGATCACTGAGAACATCAGTTGAGAATAAGGGCGCCACCCGTGGTTTACATATTTACCCAATCTTTATGCCACGAACCGGCTGTGACACAAGGTCCATTTTTCAGTGAAGTACAGATATTTTGAATTCAGATTTTTACTTCTCCAAGACTAAAGAATCTGGTCAGCTCTATTATTTACCCATAGCTAAGGAGAGACGGTTACATTCCTTTTCCTTGGATATAAGCAAAAAGTGAAACGCTGACAACTTCGAGCAGGATTTGAACTCTGGTACCCGATCACATTTCCTACGAAAATAACCGTTACGGTCAGCACGCTTCCTGATGTGTAATAGCGAGCTACGCTAGTTAGTCACTTTGATTATCACCGGGAGTATCAAACTTCTGGCTTTGTGCTATAACGAAAAAAAGCTTATTAAATGACAATATCATGTTTAGTGAGATTTAGTTTCAGAGAGTCTAGCAAATTCTGAAATAATTCACCAAATATCTTTTTCAGCGGTCTGAGTCGTAAAGTGATAAGCACGATTTGTCAATAACTGGTTAATCAGATTTTCATGTGACACAGTGTTTAATA
The DNA here is from genome assembly GCA_963585895.1 of Sepioteuthis lessoniana. Lineage (NCBI taxonomy): Eukaryota > Metazoa > Mollusca > Cephalopoda > Myopsida > Loliginidae > Sepioteuthis > Sepioteuthis lessoniana. The sequence goes on from OY757916.1 coordinate 52,123,027, forward strand.
TGTGTTGTGAAGCACTGGCTGGTGTTGGAATTGATTTGCTGATATGCCAAGGGATCAGCCAATTCTGTTTGCCAAAATTGCTGGCTGACAGGAAACCTTGTGTTTGTGTTTATGTTGAATTATAAGGTTCTATAACCTAAGTCTTCGAGTGGCGATATACGAGGTGCCTTCAATAAGTTTCCAGACTTTTCTATACAGGCATATAAAATTGCCGTAGACTCTTGAAAATTCAGTATGTTATTGCTATACATCTTATGAGAAGACTGACCAATTTTTATGATTTCAGGTTTCAATGAACAGCTACAGCAGCAATTAGAATACACCCTACTAAATCCTGATTGTCACAGCTGGTGAATATCAAAAATGCAATCTGGACGTGAGGACACTTTAGAAGAACAATATGCAATAAAATTCTGTTTTAAACTTGGAAAAAATGATGCCACAGAAACGTATGGAATGCTTCAGACTGCTTTCCGACCACCTTGCATGAATCGAGCATGAGTTTTTGAGTGGCATAAGAGATTCAAGGAAGGCAGGGAGTCTGTGAGGGATGATCAGAGGTGTGCGAGGAGTAAGGAACTCAGAACACCAGAGTTGATAAGCCAAATTAAGCATTTCATGGATAAGGGCCGTCGTGTGTCTATAGAGACAATAAGTGCACAGTTTGATGTCAGAGTGGGAACTGTACACACAATTATTCGGAACTGAAGATGCAGAAGATTTGTGCGAAGTTTGTCCCAAGAGTGCTCAGTGAAAATCAGAAAGAAAGACATTGTCATGACAGTAGGGAAATGCTAGAGCTGATCAATTCAGATCCCGCAGTCTTAATGCCCTGGTGACCTGCGATGAAAGCTGGATCTACAGCTATGACCAAAAGACCAAATGACAGAGTTCCCAATGGAAGCATGATGGCTCTCCCAGACCCAAGATAGCCAAACAGAGCAAATCCATCCAAAAACTTTTGATGATCCCTTTTTTTTTTTTTTTGACAGCACTGGCATGAACAACATGCACTAGGTTCCCACTGGACAGACAGTCAACAAGGAATACTATGTTGAGGTTTTAAGGGAGTTCAGGAGGAGATTCCCAGGGAAGAGGCCAGAACTCTACAAATCGGGTCAGTGGAATTTCCAACAGGACAATGCATCAGTCTACAACTCCATCCTTGTCACAGACAATTTGACCAAGATGGGCATCAAGACAGATTCTCAGCCTCCCTATAGTCCAGACCTTGCTTCCTGTGACTTTTGGTTATTCTCTAAGCTCAAGGAAAAAACATAGAGTCTGTCGTTATGAGACAATTGAGGAGATGAAAGAGGCTGTGACGAAGGTAATTTACACGCTCACCCAAGAGGACTTCCATGGGGCCTTCCAGAAGTTGTTGGAACGGTACAACAGATGGATTGCAACCGGAGGAGATAACTTCGAAGGGGACTAGAGTTTCATGTGTGTACTATCAATAAAAGTGCCCATACGAAAAAAGTCTGGGAACTTTTTGAACAATCCTTGTGTCGTGAGTCCAAAAGTGGTAAGAAATCGAAACGGATAAAAGAAATACCATAAGAGACGAAACAATTTGCTTCAAGCTCACGAAGTTTCCCTAAATGTAAAAGACAATGAACATCATACTGTTACCCTAAAATCTTGTTTAAATACTTAACTTTTGCGCCCACATAAAAGAATTTGTAAAAGCCCACTATAGATGAGTACTAGTTTGAGTTAATAATTTATAAATCAATGATTTAGACTCGATTTTGTAAATTATTTCATTATCTAATAAAATCATACTCGGAACTTCATACACGGTGATATATAAGAAAGCTATCAGAGTAACATTGCTGCTGAATTAAATACTGAATTTTGCCAATTTTTTTAAAGGCATTGTGATCGAGGATTAATAGTTGTCATAATAAACAATTTTCAAACCTGAAACAAAAAAGAAGACAGCATTATTATTTGTAGAGTTATTTGCAGTCACATGGGTTCCATGTATATTGAGATACCCAATATAATCGTTTGCAACGCATATGTATATGTTCTGTCGTTTTTTCAAATAAGATGAACCAATGCGGGCCAGAATAAAGAACCTTTCTCTTTTTTTAGGTTCCATGATTCATTGTCCGATATATTTTTTACTGGTCTTTTGATTTTTCACTTAAAAAATCTGTTATAATAGATGATCTCATGGAGTTGAAAAGTAAGTCATTTATGTTCTTAAAGTGGATTCTTCGTATGTTCAGTCATGATCCATTATTATTAGTTAACTCCTTGGGGTATTTTTCAGAACCAGCGTAAGCTGATAGTTTTTCACTGGAGTTTGAGTGACAGTAAGTCTCCTCAAGATTTCGCTTGAAATATCCATACCAATACTTTTCTTCCTATTTTTGCATTCTAGTTATTGTTGTTCTATTGTTTTTAGTCGGTGTCATTTACCTTTCTTTGTTCATTTTTATGGAGATTCTGAGTCGTCTTATCGATATATCGACGCTATCTTCAATGCTAGCGAGTCATCATCCTTTTTCTTTTCTTGACTCATACAGCCTTTCTATATCATCTCTGGGATGTAAAGCCTTATGCATCATCATGAGGTTTCTTGATTTCTTGTCCATTATTATTATTATTATTATTCTCTTTTGAGAGTTTTTCACACGAGAGTTTGCTGATAGTTTTCAACTAGAGTTTGAGTGACAGCAAAGTTTTTTCATGTATCCAGGACTCTTCTCAGTATTCTAGCCAATTTCAACACTGCTGTCATTTGGATAGTCTCCACTCGTCCTCTTATTTCCAAGTCCTCCAGTCCCTGTACTAATCCTTATCTGACTGTACCTAGCACACTAACTACAATTGGTATCACCGTTACTTTCATGTTTCCTAGTTTTTTCAGTTCTCTAGCAAGATCTCTTTTAACTCTTTCTTCTTCTTCTTCTTCTTCTTCTTCTTCTTCTTCTTCTTATTATTATTATTATTATTATTATTATTATTATTATTATTATTATCATTATTATTATTATTATTATTATTATTATTATTATTATTATTATTATTATTATTATTATTATTATTATTTCTCTTTAGTCATTGCCACGTTTTACTACCTTCCCATATCAACTTTTCTATTTTGATTTTAGCGAGGCCCTGGATACAAATTTTGTGAATTTATGCAGACTCAGACAGGATATGACACAAGGTTAATTTTAAGCGGAATAAAGCTGTTTGAATTCAGAGTTTTCTTTCTTCTAGACCAATTGCCAGACTAAAACTAAATGGTCCAATCTGACCTTCCATATACCAATAGCTGGGAAAGAACAAATGAATTCATGTCTTTTACCCCGAAGTCAAATACAAACAACCTCTCAAAGATTTGAACTCGGGCCGCCGATTCCATTTTCTGTGGCGATAATCGTAACGGAACGCGCAAAATCAAATTGTCGGTGAATTGACAGGAAGAAAATGAATGCCAGTGCAGGAAGCACAGCGAGAATTACCGTCAAAATAAAGTCATTATAACAATATAAATGAACTGATAATAGGTTTTTTGTAAAATAAAAATGGATGCTAACTAATTTTACAAAAGACATATAGTGGAAACGATTTTAATTAAACAATATTGGGAAACATAGTGAAAAAACTTCACCTCTTTTTATTAGGGCAACAAATTTTGATGAACTTTCAATGGCTCAGACACACATAGGAAGTGATTAATTTCCTTGATTATTGTTGTCAAAGTCCCCTTAGTGGTACAAAAATCATATTTGAAATATATATATATATATATATATATATATATATATATAATTCTCAGAGATACTAAAAGATAAGATATTTTCTTAAAATTTTCTTTTCCTTGATTGGATATTCTAATTTGTGACTAGTCTTTTGCTAATGTCTGTTAAGCAGTTGTCAGAGTTTGAAAAATTGAATGTGAACTGTCAGTTCGCGAAATTGCAAACAGATTATCCCATGATCTTTGTCATTAACTTATTAAAAGCATGACTAGACGTTGTCAAGCTGTAACTGGTGCTAATGGATACTCTACCAAATATTAAACGATCGTAATAAATTGTCTTAATTGGTCATAAACTTCATAACTTGTAATCAATTTTTCTTAAGTGTCTTAGTTTTTAAAATGTCAGCTGTCTATTTTAGGTTTTATTTTAGTGGAGGATTAACAAGTATTGTACTATATGAATATATTGGAAATTATTTTATGATTGAAATGCATTGAATATCAAGTATATACGTATTATCGATAGTTGGGAATTAATATGTGAGTTACTGACAGGAGTTCCTCTTCATTGCCATTACTCCCAGGTTCACTCTGACTCGGAGTGGTTGTACCTATTAGGATCATATCTATGAGTCGAATAGGTCTTTTTGTAAATAATTGATATTAGATAGGATCACATATCATATTACCGTGTGCAAAAATTTGAATAATTACACAAAAAATGTATATATAAATGTAAAATGTATACAATTCCCTGACTTTTGAGCATGAAATAACTCCAGCGTTTTGACATGCCACTAAAATCAATCAATCAGTCAATCATGATTTATTCTAACGGGATAGAAAATGGAAAGTAACTTTAATCTGGTTTATCTCTCATGAGAAATTATAAGGATTGAAGTGAGAGTGACCCAAAGAAGATTATACAAAACTGTGTAGCATCAGTCCGTTGGTTTGGCTTGAAAAACTGCAATCGTAATCCTTGCTCTTTACTATTTATTATGGTTGGTAAACCCAACGAACAATGAACACAATTCTCTGACCTTTAAGTCTAAAATAACCCTGGATTATTTGACGTCCAGTTGAAATCAACCATTCAATTAATTTATCTTTACAGACTTGATTTAAACTAACTTTTCCTTATCTTAAGTTATTTTAGCTCTAAACAATATTTTATGATTTTATATGAGATTTGAAAATAGTCTACTTCGTTTCTCGTGAGGAAATATCTGATCGAAATGCCTAATAAAAGAAGCAGTCAGAGAAGTGTTACTATGATAATGATGATCCAAAATGGTCGCTTGTATCTAATTGACATTCAAAAATATTCGAGATGAATCCGTTGTTAGGTGCGGCGTGAATTGGGCCAGATAACGATCGAGTGGAAACAGAACGATTTTCAGATCAGAGCCAGGGTAGTTGAGGTCAAGTGTAAATAATCTGACCCTCAGAGGTAGTTGAATGACTAAGAGGAGCCAGAGACAAAAATAGTCAACTAAAACAGCAGTAAGATAAAGAATAAGAATGGCGGAGAAAAAAAAGGAAAAGATGTGAGTCCGAAGCAAGCCGATTGGAGACTAATTTTGTCCTGAGATATTTTCGATGAGATTTAATTAAATAAACGAGTTAATTGGATTTGTCTTGATTGGATTAATTACAACTGACGAGCCAAAGTTTTGATTAAAAGGGAAAGCGAGAAGCGAAGAAAAAGAAAGTTATTTTGAAAGTCGTCAGTTTGCGTCATTTTCGATGACAGGAAATGGCCAAATCAACGCCGAGACCCAGATATGATCCTTCAGTGACCACACACATCGGTTCATAACTTGATTGATTATCTAATTGTTTTTTGAGGCTGAGAGCATTTCGATTGACTTGCTGTTCTGCTAACCAATCTCACTTGGGACTTTTCGAAAGGCCAGATGATTGAATATCACAGCCTAAATGTGTGAAATATTTTCTTGTAGAATTTTTTAAAAAAGTTTCTTAAATTTGCTGTTTTATTAATATATATATATATAAGAAGTGACAAAAAACGACGCAGAGCAATGATCAATTCACCTTTTTACCCTAGTTCCGGAAGACCATGGATAGAGATCTCACGTTCCTCAAAGAACAAGCAAGATCCGATACCATGATTTTGCAGAACGAGAGTAAAAACAACGTTCGACTTCACCCCCAACATACACATACACACACATGCACACACACACACACACACATATACACACACATATATATATATATATATATATATATATATATATATATGATTACGTTTTAGGTTTAAGGCAGTTTTAATCAGTAAGACAGAGTGCTCTATGTACAAAACGACTGAGCAATATCACAATATTTTCAAGTAGAAAATACGATAAAACAGGATAAAAACTGATGACTTTTGTCGAACTTCTGATGAGCTAGTTCGAACACGTGATGATATATTTGTTTGATTATTCCTACTATTAATCTCACAGGTCATATAAATAGGGCATAGTTATATATATATATATATATATATATATATATATATATATATATATATATATGTGTGTGTGTGTGTGTGTGTGTGTGTGTGTGTGTGTGTGTGTGTGTGTATGTATGTATGTATTCACTTAAACAAAAACAACAATCGGTCACATTAACGTAATACATTTATTTCCATCCTGTTAAAAGCATTAATATAAATCAATGCTCTAAAAAATTAAGAGGACTTCTTCAGGTCAAACAAGAAATGGTTTAAAATAATTTTTTTTCACATTTACAACCAGACTAAAAGAAGACAAACTTATTTCTCCTATATAATAACGCTCGCTTAAACCTTCAAGTAACTATAAGTATCAAATTATTATGGCATTTAAAACAACAACCGGTTTCATCATACTTCATATTTAACACAGCCAAAATATACAGCTGCAATAATGCATGTCAAAAATTCAAACATTTATAAAGTTATAGAGTAAATTATTTGCTCTTTGGATTTTATTTACATTGAGCTCTTTAGCAGGATTATTCATATCAAATATACTATTTTGAATATTTTATTGGTCCTGATTGGAATTATTCCCTACTCCAGATTTACTGGATTGAATAATATTACACACACACACACACACACACACACACGTATATATATATATATATATATATATATATATATATATATATATATATATATATACTGAGTGTCATTCAAAAAGTTTTTAGCCACACCCAGAAAAAAGTGTCTTTGCTGAAGATTTTTGTTTGGGTAACACACTACTAATTATAAGAACAGAAAAACTAATATATATATTGGGGGGGGTGATTTGTAATATCAAAGGTTAAATTTATTAAAGAAATATATTAACAATTTGATTAACTTTTTATAGTCAAAGAGAAAATTATGGTGCTTGGGTTTGAAGAAGTTAACAGTTATAATGGTTGTATTTTCGCTCTACGCACCTTAAATCCAACGATGCACATGACTTAATTTACCGTTGTCCACTGCTTTTATAACTCACTCATTTTTGGCGGTAGAAACAGCGATCTATACTTAATTATAAATTAATTGTTGAATTTTTTGCCTATTGAAGAATATATTTGAGCTACCTTCGGCATTCAGTCTGTAAAAAGAGAAAAAATAAATAAAAAATGAAGAAAGGATTTTGAGTCCCCAAGAAATAAATAAAATGTAACTGGCTGAATAGGACTATTTTATATATAATAAGAATATTTTGTCTGTACTCTTACAATAAAAAGGATTGAAAATACTAAAGGAAACTGTTCTATGTTTATATTACTAAGAAATTTAATTCAAATAAGACTGCTGTGCGCTTTATTTTGACACTGACATTCTCTAAAAGTCGAACAATCCTTAGAAGTGCACATATTTTGAGAAAACTACTTAATGTCTAAAATCATTGACCTGATGCTGAGTTACAAACATTTACATCGGCAATGCAAAGAAGGCTACACATTTATAAAGTCAGAAGAACATGTAAACCAGTTCATGCTTAAGGAAGATATAAAGATATTTGGTAAGAATGAAAAAGAACTAGAAACCCTAATCCAAACTATTTGAATTTATTGTAAATGTATAGGAATTAAATTTAGAGTTGAAAAGTGCAATGCTAACAAGGAAAAAAGAGAAAAGAGAAACACCGAAGAATTTTTAAAACTGCATTAGAACACTTGGAGAAGAAGTAAAGGAAAAATACCAAAGAATATTAGAAGTGGATACCATAATGCAAGCAGAAAAAAAAGAATATGTTCAAAAGTAGTACCACTGAAGAACAAGAAAAATTCTTGAAAGGGATTTTCAGTGATCAAGATTTACTAGGAGAACAAAGACATTAATAATTCATAATATAAATATATTAATAATGATTTTGCGATAGAAATTGATATAAATAACTTTGATGGTTTAATGTAAATATTAAAACAAAATGCACTGTCAACAGTATTGCTACAGTAGTTCATTGAAAATCAAGATGAACTCGTCTGTGGTCAAGGATTAATGCAAGCATTATTGACAAAGTAGTGTTCTTATATGTATAATAAAATATATAATTCTACTATAGAAATAAATTAGAAAGGAACTTATGAAAGAAATATTTTGAAAATCAGGAGATACAGTTATTATAAGTTTAATGTGGACTCAGTGAAGGTAAGCCAAAAAATGGGCCACTGTGTCACATCTTGGTGGCGGCGAAGGGTTTGATCAAATATAAACATTGAAGAAAATCAGAGAATTAAAAGAATTGCTTCTTGCTAAGGGCTGAATCGATTTTTTCTCTAAGCTATGGATAAATAATTGGTCAGGTTGGGTTCTTTTGATTTGGTTAGGCAATAATTCAAAGAGAACGGAAACTATGAATTTGAACCAGCTGTAAGTAAAGTAAAGTTAGCAACCGTAGTCAAGGGCGACCCGTAGGCTCCCTTTTCAATAGCTACGACACCGTGGTGCTGGGAAGGGCGCAACTTCATTCTCTGAATTGCTACTCGTTACCCTTGATCCATACCTAATAATGCAGAGTGTAAAGCAACGTGGCATCAAGTACCAATTTTTGAGTCTTTGGTATGACTCGACCTAGGATTGAACCCCCGTCTCCCGGACCATCTAACACTCTACCCATTAGGCCAATGGATTCTACCTAAAAATTTGTATTGCATCACATCCTGCCCATAACGGATGGATTGGGTGAATAAATACTTGTTAGATGAATAGTCGTTCATTCCGTGACCACAGAGCTGGTGGTCAGGGTTCAAGACCAGGCTGAAATGGAATTTTTCAAATGGTGATTTTCAAAGCAAGCAAAGTCCTGCTAATGATGGATGCATCATATTTTCCCACTTTCTTCTTATTTAGTTTTGTGGTGATCTAAATTTATTATATCTCCATCTAGATGTACAAGTGAACATGGACAAGCAAGAGCCTCTTGAATTTAATAAACCGTTTCCTGTTTCTGAACATAATACAACTTTCATATGGTGACGTTTCTATTCAAATAACACAATCAGATTTGGTTATTGAGACTTACACATTTATCTCCCTTTTCTGTGCTGGCACATAAAAATCTATATTTTGATGGATATTAGTCGCTATATTTTTCTATATTTTACCTTTAATATATTTTCGCCTGGAGAGATTTTCATAATTTCAAGTCCAATATGCTTATTTATATTTGTTGTATAAACAATTTTAAAAACATATTTATTTTTTTGTGCACTGATATATTTTTTCTTTTGCGAAGTAAAAGTTTAGATATTTTTTTAAAAAATGAGAATGTTGCAATTTCCTCGTCACACATTCAATATATTTTTGCCCTCAGAAATTCATTATTTGCAACATTTTAATTTTCATCCAAGAAAAAAACTGTTTCTCTTCGACTTCACCTTCACATGGGATCCGGAAAATAAAAGTAAAAACGCAAAAAAAATTATAAGAAATAATTTTCTTTCATAATTTTTTACTAGTGTTTCTTTTATCTCCAAGTTTTACTTTTTAGCATAACATTCAAGAGACTTTTAAAATAAGCAATATCAATAATAAAAAAAGAACTGACCTTTAACAGGTCTTGAATCTGCGAATCTCTTTGGGAGTTACTTCTTTACATTTAATTTATTCTTCTTTAACTATTGTAGAATGCAACGCTGGGCTAAAAAGCAACAATAAAATGAGTTTGATAGTTGTTTAACAGTGCCTTGTCGGCTGGGGCTGTAGAATATTCCGACTGCACCTCCCCGTCCCCCAGTGAGGTCACCTGTTAGCCGTGGTTGGAGACTCGTAATGCTTGAGGAAGGGATTCTGGTGGCTAAGTGGTACCCGAATAAGCTTCCAAAGCGGTCACGTAACTTTCAATATTCTTTTAGACCCTTAATGCGCAAAAAAAGGCGGTCGGAGAGGCCCGATCAGATCACTCAGCCGGTCATATGAAGCCCTAGAACGTATATGATTTATCGGACCGAATTTTTCAAATTGGTCTTGTGGCAAACAAGTACCCAACCCTATTTCATCTTAAAGGTGAGAGAAGAACCTAAAATAAACACCCATGATTCTGTAAAGAAGATATCGATAGAATTGAAATTTCCAACTAAAACAAGTATCATAAAAGGAAGATGGCACAGATCCCCGATCCGCCGACTCATTTCCAAAATAGATAACTCTGGTAAAAAACCATCCAACAAAGTCAAAACATAACATTAAAGTGAATAAAACTAGAACTTTCCCACTAATCCAAAGTAAATCATCGTCAATCAAACACTGAAAATACAAATCCCTTCTTTATATCAATCTAGAACCCCGTCAACACCAAGAAGAAAATCACGTAAAAGGATTATTAAACAAGACCAGGAAAACCAACAAAAACAATGCAACGTACAAAGATCAACCAACACCCTAATAGAAAGTGTGGGTATTGAAACTAACATAATTGGAAACCTCACACACACACACAAACACACACACACACACACACACACACACACACACACACACACACACACACACACACATATATATATATATATATATATATATATATATATTTGTGTAAAAGATACAACTACAAAACAGACCATCTACAAAGCATACGCTTGTGAAGCAAAATTCGTCTAAACTTTATATCACACTTAATTCATTTAATACAAAACGATTTACTTTCAAACTATTCACTTACAACTCGTATATATATATATATATATATATATATATATATATATATATATATATATATATATATATATAAAGATTTAACATAAAATAACCAAAAAGAGTTGATATGTCAGTAAACCAAAAAACAACCCAAACGTAGTTTAATAGTATCAATGAAAATTTGATCAGGTCGAAATAATTGACGGAGGCATCTTCTGAACATGAGAAAACAGCAGATGCATTACAGCACTGTTTTTTTTTTTTTTTTTTTTTTTTATAGTTGCTGCAAAACAGGTATTGAGAAACTTTGCAGTATATACACTTGATACATCTAGATATATGGAGAAGTTGTAAAGGTTTCTTTAATTTATTTTACGTTGTCGGACTGAACTGATCTGATTGGTATATTTAGCGACCATTTTTCTGTCACCATTTACCAAAGAAATAAGTTTTCGTTCACTTTTAAGAATGGATTGCACAAATAAAAAGTTCAATCAATCAATCAATCAGAAAGGAGGAAAATCATTCAATTAAGAATTTAGACAGCAAAAAAATGTATAACTGTTCTGAGATTTTTAGATAAACTATTTTTATCATTACATCCGTTTCTTCATCTGTCATTTAATTTTTTTTTAGTTTACTGGCCATTGAACGTAATCAACTGTGCGTTGAGATAAATAAAAAAAAAAGTAACTATAAAATAAGTTTAAAACTCGTTTAAAAGAAATAATGAATATTTGATGAGGTCTGAATAAATAAATGAGAGTGCGGTGAGAAGACCAAGATTGATAACAATACTATCATATTTGGGAATAATCATTAAAAAAAAAATATCAACAAAATAACTGTTTAACAAAACATTGTTGATTAAAAAAAGATGGAAAGGAATAATAAAGCATTTTCAATATTATATTTTCTTTTTTCTTTGAAAAAAAACATTTTAAAGCAAAATGTGTAAATTAGCTGGCCTCATGATGAAAAATTGCAATATTAGTCAAATTTTATGGCAAACGACTCAGAATGCTATTAAAAATAAGAAGTGATTGTTTAGACAAGTTTTTATAGAGACCCGAACAATGAGGAAGACAAAGCAACTTATATACATATATATCTGTATATATATGTGTGTGTGTGTGTGTGTGTGTGTGATCTATCCATGATAAGGGAATCAGTCTAGAAGGAAAACAGTAAATTTAACCGCCGGGTAGCATGTTATATGTGAGCGTTGCAATGAAAAGCCCATGACTCTGCATATCTTACAAGACCTTAAGGGAGAACTGAATTCTGCCTAGCAATGTGAAAAATTATTGCTGTGGTGAGGATATATATATATATATATATATATATATCTATATATATATATATATATATATATACATGTGTGTGTGTGTGTGTGGGCACTCGCGTGCGTGTGTATGTGTATGTGTGTGCGCAAGCGCGTCTGTGTATCGAATCGCCTTTCTGTATAATCAAATATAAATAGATACTTCGAACACACATATACACATACATAATGGCCCGGGATGTACATGTAAGTGTTATATATATATATATATATATATATGTGTGTGTGTGTGTGTGTGTGTGTGTTTGCGTGTGTGTCGGTGTTTGTGATTATATATATATACATATATACATGGGATCATATATATTACGCATGTATTCAAGTATATATATATATATATATATATTGCATGAAACCTTTTCTTCAATTACATTTAGGATTTGTAAATAAAAGTCATATGTAAGTCGAGAAAAATCTATTATTGATTGAATACAACATGAGATTGATTTCTTTCTTTTTCTTTTTTTAATCCCAAGCTAATTCTCTTTTTGCTGCCATTCTATAAATTGAAGCGGAAAAAATGCAGGCCACTTGCATTATTTGGGAATAAAAGGTCATATCTCATGGGATAAAATGCAGAAGCTTTCGAGTCATCCACGTTTGATTAAACAGAATAAAGTGCATTTCCGCAATATGGGTGAATAAAGTTCACATCTTCGTTGGCATGTGCACAGCGATATTAGAGATACATCAACGGAAGACTTGCCATGGAATTCCATAAAAATGTCATCCCTTTCCAAAAGGCGGCAAATATTTTAATAAATATTTTCACCTTTTGCTATTTTATTTCTGTAAAAATATGAAATAGAGAAATTAATATTTGAATCAAAATATGTGCAACACACTTATACGTTCTTATATATATATATATATATAATGAAAAAAAATAGGGGTATAAACATTGATAAATAAATATAACTTTCTGAGCGCCAACTGATTTCAGCCACAGCGTTATGCAATTATCACCACCAACAACACCTTGGCAACCCAATGGCATTGTGGAAGCGTGATTGCCAGGTGACACGTTGAAGTTCACCCTATTAAAGCACACTTGTAAAAGTCTGTGTTTTAAGTTTTAGTTAGTTACAGTTACAGAGAACTACACAGCATATGTGATTTGTTTTTTTAACATTTCAGAAATCTCTTATAGAGGCTTTGATAGAACCTTTAAAAGGTTCAAAGAGTTTGCTTCTTTTTGTGAAAGTCGATTTGTAAACCCACTGAGATGACGGCCTGATTTCTTAAACTAAATTACAAATATGTGTTTGTCCACTTAATTCGTCACCTGGGAATGAGTGACAACCTTTCGAGTTCCCCGCAACGCTATATTAGGATATCCTCCAAAACTCTACTTAAACATTTTTTACATTTCAAGAGTGATAGACCTACTAACGTTTAAGAATTGACGTGGGTAGGGAAATCTAACTTTTGCTTTACGGCAGTTCATTCGATTAATTATTGTTTAATTGTTAATCAAATAAAATGTTTAGTAAAAGTGCGTTTTTAATACTCATAAAATATTTTCAAATTTGAAGATAGTTTTGATATTTTTATTTTAATTTTTACTCGATGTCGTTTAGTAGAAAATCAATCTGAGTCCATAATAGATAAAGAATTTCTGAATAATGAAATTTTCAACATCTTAATAGATAATGGGAGTGGATGTGTTTTAGAGTTTAAATGTTGGGACCCATTTTGGTATATGTAATGATATGTATCCTTCACATAACTTTCTATATTAATTGTAATATACTCTCCAATTAGTCAGCTCCCATCTTCACACCTTACTTCACTTCTTCTCTTTCCTGGTAAGTCGTCTTATCAGCTCCATTGCTCTAATTTCTCCTTCGTGTTGCCATCCTTGTACTCATTCATTGATAAGAAATGACAAAGAGCCCACAACTTCATGTACGTATTTTATTTTTGTTCATTGGCGACTTTAAGCCAATACCAGCTCGGCCTAAACGGAGCATCAGTGAGAGCATTATGAAACGTTCAACTTCTCGTCTTGGGAGTTTCTCATCAACTAATTCGTAACTCAAGAACTATTTTGCTCACCAGATCTCCTTCTTTCCTAGATTCATATAATTTGTTTAGGCCATCTCTCAATAGTAATATTGTTATCAAATTTCTTGCTCTTTTAACCATCTGCCTGTCTATAATTATTATTTGTCAGTGTTTTCACTTTCATTCTTACTTAGTTGTCCGCTGGAAGAGGAAAATCCACAAGATAACAAGTTTTTTTTCTTGTTTATTATGATTATTATTTCACTCCTTGTGAGTTTTTCATGCCAAAGTTAGGAGGTGGTCATTCTCTGGTGTCTGAGTGACAGTAAGTCTCCTTAGGTCTCCGGGACACTTCTCAGTATTCTGGCCCACCTCCAAAAGGACAGTCTGGCTTCTTCCTCTAATTTCCAATTCGTTTTGTCTCCTTTCTAGGTTTTGGGGGACAGTTCCAAGTGCACCCACTACAACAAGTACAGCAGTCAATCTAATATTCCACAGTTTTCAGTTCTCTAGCAAGGCCCAAGAGATTGTTTATCTTTTTGCTTTCTTTTCACCCTCTGGTCTGCCGGAACGGCAAAATCCACAAAACAGGAAGTTTTCTTTTTTCTTGTTAATTAACATAAGTCTAGTCTTCTGGTCAGGATTAGGCGATCCATTAATCGCGGGATTCTTGTTTGAGATATACCAATTGGTAGTATCGTCAAATTTCAATTTCTTGTTCAATTCCCAGTGGATCACCTTTCCCACGCTGTTATGTCTTGTCTAGACCTCTTGTTGAACTAGTGTGTTGAACTCGCTCATCCTGAGATTAACTGTTTCATCTTTGTCACCACATTATTATTTTTTTACGTTTTGCGAGTTTTTCACGCCCACGTTAGCTGGTTGTATTTCGATGAGTCAGCAAGTAAGATCATAATTATCATTATTATTTACTCGTTAGAGTTTTTTAAATCAGCGTCAGCTGATGGTCTTTCACTAGAGTTTGAGTGACAGCAAGTCTCCTCAAGTCTCCTGGACTCTTCTCGGTATTCTAGCTGTTCTCAATAATGGTCTAGTTTTCCAAGTCCTTTTATAATCCTTTAGTTACTGTACCAAAAGCACCAATCACAATAGGTGTAATTGTCACCATCATGTTCCATAGTTTTTTCAATTCCCTTGCAAGATCCAGGTACTTATCCTTCTTTTCACATTCTTTCAGTTTTATTCTGTGGTCAGCCGGAACAGCAAAGTCGACAATTTTGCAAATTCACTTTTTTTTTGTTGATTATTCCCACTATGAACATATCGCTGTTCATATTAAACAGACGACACCATTGAAACATAAACCCAACTCTGGCGCCATTTTGGATATATCTAATTCCTAACAGAACTCCAATAAATAAACTACTTTGCCAAATTTCCTAACTTTAAGCATGTCCAACCACCCAGCAGTATAATAATAGCAAACGTTTTCACAAAATTGACAGGGAGAATTTAGCATTTATTTTGTGCCAAAATAGATACATTGTTAATATTAAGTTTCGTATTAACTTTTATCTATTTTATGTTATTCTGATGGACAACATTTCTCCGTGGAGAAGATGTCTGGATGCTATTGGCCATCTGGCACAATATTCGCCCCAAATAAGCCACGTAGGTATGGGCATGCATAGTACAAGTAATGAAACTGGAGGGGATTCCTCATGGTGTAGTGCCTAACGTGTTGAACTGTGACATCGAAGCAACGCAAGTTCGAACTCCGGTTGCGCTCTTACGTTCATTTTCAATCTAATAACCTCGGGAAGGGTATGAACGACTTCATCCCCCCTCCACATGTGGGTAAAATAGAACCACAACTTCTTACACAAGGATGGCTTTTATTCTAGTCGGCTGTGGCTGTAGAATACATCGACTGCATCTCTGCAGAGGGATAAGACCCCCTGTAAACGAATGTCCTGGATATGACACTAAACAATCTGATGGTAAGGCTTCAGTAATGGTGGAGCTTTAGGGAATGCAGATCACCACTTAATTGCCATCGCTCCCAGGTCCACTCTGGCTCGGAGTGGTAGCACCTGATAGGGTCGTATCTATGAGTCAAATAGAACTGTTTGACATTTAAAATGAGTGCAAACCAATAACACATGCTAAATTGAATTGTTAAAAATAGAACTGTTTGATCATTTAATTGTGTGTAAATAAATGACTTAAGTTTAATTGAATTTTCAATGATTCTTAACAATACTTGGAACTGTATGCAAATGAATGAGTAATGTTGAACAGAATAATTTATGTTTAACAGGAATACTTGAAATTCCTTTGCTGTCTTCAAACGTATGATTAATATTGAATAGAATTATAAGTGTATGTAATAACTGAAAGCATTTAACTGTGTAGAAACAATAGCAACACTAGTATGCAAACAAATTAGTTCGAACCCATTCAAAAATAAAATTACTCACAAACTAATCTCTTACATATCATGTATATTAATTTAAATGAGCGCAATCAAATGACTGATCTTAAATTGATACTATTGCATTGTAATACCATTTAACCGTGAGCAAAAAGTGGGCCTATTTTAAAATGTTATTAACAAATCATACATATCTAATATATATGTATAAACAAAATTTGGCATCTAATAACCTACAATGGTTGATATGCCATAAAAATCAAACCAAATCAACCAGACAACTAACCAAGGATGGCTTTGGTATTAAATAACTCACGAAAGTTGATATACCATTGAACAAAGAAACCAAACGAAACCGAACCAAAATGAAACTGACTCAGCCACTTTTGATATAAATTAATATGTCTGCTGCCTTACCAAACGAATTTAGAGCAGTGACCGTTTTCTGAGAATCAGTAATCACCCCTTTGTTAGAAAGAAACATATAAGCATTTGTTAACCCTTTATTATCTTCAGAAGCCGGTTGGAGATAGGAATGGCAAGTTTTCAGGCCACTTGTACGAATGAGAGGAACTCTCAGTTAGCTGCGCCACTTTTCTCTGGAATCGATCACATTTCGTCGCATGTTTAAAGGATATTTCTGTGAGTTTCATTTTTAACCGAGATGACATTCTTGTCGCCGACTTCTTTGCAGAGATGTGAGGGGGGATTCTTTTTAACCATACAATACTTGTGCATGTATTTTCAATGGCACCCGTGTTTCTTTGTCCTGCACCTGATCATAATGGGGTCCTTTCCATGTCATTAAATAACTCACTCACTGTTCCTGATGCCATTTGTGATCGGTGATATTAAGCCAACATATTACATATTAGTGAAACATCAAATAAAAATCGTTGAATAAAGCTGGTTCTTTTTCATTGGAAATGGAGCGCTGTGCTTTAGAATCAAATATTTAATAATAGCAAATTGAAAAAAAACTAATCATCAACTACCATAACAAAGTCCATCATTTGACATAAATCCTATGAAACATACCAAGGCCATTTTAGACAGTAAAATAAAGAAAATATCTCGAGAACTATCTACAAGAAGTTTGTTTCAACGCAGTTTGAGAGAAGATAGCATAATTTGCTCATAACAAATCTACGAAATTTTATTTTGTACTATGAAAAAATTTTGTACTTGCAAAAATTATGGAATCAGAACAATTAACAGATATACAGTTACTTTTTTAATGTCGCAGTAAATAAAATAATTACAGATAAAACGCAAAACATTAATTTAACATTCTCGCTCTATGAGATTATTCAAATTAGATTAGAAGATTTAAATTAATAGTTTAATTTTTCCCCTAGCCATGCAGAGAAAATATCGAATAAACCATAATTCAAGAGAAATATGGAATTAATTGAAAAAAAATAAGAATTAATTCTTGGTTGACCCTCCTCGAGCTTTTATGACAGCCTTTATTTATTCAGCGCGGATTTTACTAATTTAAATCAATATTCTTCATCAAATTAATCCCAACTTTCCCGAATGAAAATTTATAGAACTACTTTGATGATTGAGGCCTTCTCAAGGACCACTTAAAAAAAAAAACTTCCACGATAAATTTTCTCCTGGATTTACATCCGATCTGTTTGCCGTCCATATCATTGATTTTATATGTATTTCCTAAAAAGAAAAGCTTTAATCTCTTTGCCGATGTGACAAGATGCATTATATTCCTCAAAAAGAACATTATTATCAACACACCAATTTTCTATTGATGGAATGAGAAAATTATCCAGAATTTCAATGTATACATGTGCATTGATTGTTCAGATAATGATTGCTATCTCCTCTGGTCCTTTAAACAACATACAACACTTTGAAGTGAATGACTTAAGAAATTTACTAGTTTTCTTTCTTAATTTTTTAAATAACCAAATAAAAGATCTTTGAAATATCTAATGGAAGTTAGAATTGTATTTGATGCAGTAAGAAGACATGAAATGTTTTGTGGATCCAAAATGGTATTAAGTAACTCACTTGATTAAAGGAATCTCTTAATGGCAATCCAATTGAGTATACCAGAATTATTACAGATCCTAAAACAAGAAATATCTTTTTCAAAAGATTTGCTTTATGTTTAATGCAACATGGTTGGCTATCCCTCAATAGAAGATAGCACATCTGATAACTTAAAAGCAGACCTAAAAAATAATTCAGATCAGATCAGTTAAGCTGAGATGAGCCTGTTAAAAACAGCATGTAAAAGAACCTGAGGCCCTGAAGTCAAACTAAACAAAACTTCAATACTTTTAAAAATAAAATCTTCAAACATGATTAACTGCCAAACTATCAAATTTTATTTTTCTAAATATTCGTGAAATATTTAGACTTTTGATTTGGACTCTTGCTTCAAGTTAGATATCTCTGATTATTTTTGTTAGATCTCTAAAATGCATCCATTAGGTGTCGTAAATTTCTTATTGACTGTTTATTTGGAATGTTAACAGCGAGATTCTAATAATCAAAGAAATTAGATGCTATAGTTTCAAATCTCAAAGGCTACATTGTTGCTATTCTTTGCGGGAAGGTAAATATTTATCATTAATGGAGGCGTTATCGTCGTAGGAAATGGACTCGGCTACCCGAGTTCAACTTCCGAATGAAGCGACTTGCATTTCATATAACGCTAAATACTCTTGTGAAAAGTATGAATCCAACAATTCTCTGCCCAAAACTATGGATAAAAGTAGGACAGACTGGACTCTTTAATTTTGGTATGGCAATTGGACTTGAAGAGGAACTCTAAATTCAAACCAGCTGTAAACCTGGAAAGGGATGGGTTCTACCAAGCTATTCCTGCACAAGACATGCTACGTGAGAACCGCTCCCACAACCAAAACCACCTTATAGGATTAGTGACAGAAATATCCATCAATGAAATACTTATTTTCCGCAAAGATAGAGCTTTGATATTATTCTTGCTCAGAACTACAAAAAGGATTTTAAAAAATAGCTTATGATATAATATCAATATAACATCAATATGATAATATCACTATCATGATATCAATGTCATAATATCAACATCATAATATCCATTGTAGAAATTCTAACAGAAAACTAAACGACTTATGTGTTTTCGATTTTGCCGTAATTCATAATTATGTTGATGTTTCTAATTTAGAAAGCGTCAAGGATACTAATATGCATCTCATAATTATCTCTTTTATATCAAGAATTGTGATGATTAAAAATAAAAGTTAAGCAAGATTAAAAACCCTGCAAATTTATCATTCAGTTGAAAATTGAACTGGAATGCACCTGCACAAGCCGAAACTCTGCTACATAGTCTGGAACGAGCAGCTGTAGGCATAGGTCTCCATGTCAATGCACACAAGACGGAATATATGTGCTTCAATCAAACAGGTAACATCTCAACACTAAACGGTAGCTCACTGAAACTAGAAGACAAGTTCACCTACTTCGGAAGAAGTGTCTCGTCAACCGAGCAGACATCAACACGCGACTAGCAAAGGCATGGACAGCTAAAGATAGTCTATCGGTGATATGGAAGTCAGACCTGACCGATAAAATAAAACGCAGTTTCATCCAAGCAGCGGTCGTATCGATACTGCTGTATGGATACACTACATGGACGCTAACTAAACGTATGGAGAAAAAGCTTGACGGCAACTATACAAGAACGCTTCGAGCAATATTGAACAAGTCCTGGAGGCAACACCCTACAAAGCAGTAGCTGTACGGCCACTTACCACTCATCACGAAAACTATCAAAGTTAGACGAACTAGACATGCAGGATATTGCTGGAGAAGTAAGGACGAACTCATAAGTGATGTACTCCTGTTGACCCCTTTACATGGACGAGTAAAGGCCGGACGACCAGCTAGAACCTGCATACAGCAACCCTGTGCCGATACAGGATGTAGCCCTGAAGACTTGCCGGAAGGAATAGACGATAGAGAAGGGTGGCGAGAAAGAGTCAGGGGTATCCATGCTGATGGCGCAACATGATGATGATGATGATGATGATGATTTATTCTCTAAGTTACCACATTCTAAGATTATTGCTTTTATAAATATCTCGTCATGTGGCAGCGTTTTTGCTGGATTGGATCACAGTTGCAGACATAAATAGAATAATTGTTCTAATATATAAATTCTATATTCATGACTATGAAAAGTGCAACAATAATAACGTTAGGAACAACAATTTTAAGAAGATTTTTAAATATGATAATAATAAATACGATGATGATGATGATGATTTCAGAAAAAAACTTTCACATTCTGTAACATAAACGAATGCGTTGGACATTGTCTTTTCTTAAATGTTTGTTGAAACATTCATATATTTTTTGTAATTTATTTTCTTTTTCTTCAGAAAGAGAGTTACTTGTCGTCAGCCTAAACATCATAAGACGCTCTAACATGATTTCACTGAGCTTGTAACGACTGCGCATGTGTAGTGTAATGACGTTATATTCACAGTTTACTGAGTGAAATTCGCATTCCGCCAAACAATACGAAAATACGTGGCAAGTAGACGAGATTTTAATGCCTCTCTGACAACACCATGAAAGATCGACTCGCCTCACCGTCGACGAATGAGGAAAGCAAGGAAACAATCCGATTATGATCTAGACTAATACAATGAACAGAAAAGTTTGAAGAAGAGAAGACTCTGTTTTGTCAAAACTTTGGCGACAGACTTTAAAAGACAAGATAATTGTTTTAATTTGTTTCCATATTTTTGTAGCTTTTTTTTCTCATTGTTTATTTTCTGCAATAAATGCTTTGTGTTGGTAAACGTGTGAGTATTTGCTGCATGGATAGATAGTCGAGTGATTATCTGTGTATCAATATATAAATGTACGTGGGTGGGAAATATGCTTTTATGGATTTTTCACTGTAGCTCTATTTATTCCGGATATAATGTATGAATGCACTAAACATGTTCTCTTCACAATTTATCTATCTATCTATCTATCTATCTATTTCAGTCACGTCATCTATCAATGTTACCCTTGAGAAAAGTATTAACCGTACCTCGGCTATGAGTTAAACACTACCACAACTGCATAGCTTTGACATTAGATAACCCACGAAGGTTGATATGCCATTATACGAAGAAACTGTTAACGAAAGAAATCCTGTCATTTTGTTCATCGGTCAATCTCTCTCTTCCTCTCTTTCTCTCTCTCTCTATATATATATATATATATGTATACATTTATATATATTCATCTATCTATCTATCTATCTATCTATCTATCTATATAGATAGATAGATAGATAGATAATCAATAAGTGCACTAATAAGAATCTTTATGAAACGCGTTCTCCTAAACAAAATAAACCAGGATTCTATGATTTTATAATAGGATGAAACTGCAAGACCTATTAAAAAGGACCATGAATTTCACAATAGATCAACAGTTTTCTAGCACTTCTTAATTAGGGTTGACAACGTGCCAAGTGTATTTCCAATTCGTTGAAAAATCGAAGGCATGACCCGAGCAATTTCGCCGGCTTTGCTTTCTTTTACAGAAACACACACACACACACACACACACACACACACACACACACACATATATATATATATATATATATACTTCTGTAGACCTTATATACAAATTTATATATATATATATGTGTGTATATATATATATAGAGAGAGAGAGAGAGAGAGAAAGACAGAGAGAGAGAGAGAGAGAGAGAGAGAGAAGAGCATAAACATAGAACCAAAGGCGCTTGGTGACTGTAATTTTCTCGCTTTTAAAATCATCAGACCAAGAGATTTCCACCATGGAGATATCCCGTTACATCCCGTTGTAGGGCATGATATGAAGGATAATCTACTTTGTAATACGTTCTGAGAATGATAGGTTAATTTTTATTTTTTGCTAATTTATTTACACTATTATTTTAAATCTATTTTTTCTAATGTTAATTTTTTTCATTTTAGCGAGTTTTTCACTCTAGACGTAATTGGTGGCATCTCATTGAAGTCAAAGTGATTTCCAGTCTTCTTAACTCTCCAAGACTCTTCTGAGTATTCTAACCGATTTTAGCAATGCTGCACTCTGGAAGATAATTCTTCCTCTCATTTCGAATTTCGCCAATCTTTTTTCCAAACCATTTGGGAACATTCGAAGTATACTAGCTACAGTTGGTATCACTGTCACCCTCATGTTCCACAATTTTTTCAGTTCTCTGGCAAGATCCATGTTGTCATCTATCTTTTCGATTTGATTTATTTTCATTCTCTGGTCCGCCGGGACGGCAAAATCCACGAGATGGCAAGTTTTTTTTTTCTTTTTGATATACACTTGGTACTGTCTTCTGGTCGGGATTAGGTGATAAGTTTGTATCTCAAAATCACAAAGAATACCGTGGTGTAAGGGAGGGCGCAACTTCTTTCCCTGGATTGCTCCACTTTACCCTTGATACGTACCTTATAATGTTGAGTGTTAAGCAAGGAGGTATCAAGTACCATTTTTAAGTCGTATGACTCGACCTGGGATTGAACCCCAGTCTCTCGGACCATTTTTGAACACTCTACCAATGAATCAGTTACTTGTATATATATACCAATTAGTAATATGGCTATATTATGGGGAGGGCATGACACAAAAACATACCAACAACCAGACGCCAAAGAAACCGAACAATTTTGGACGAAAATATGGCAACCGAAAAAGCATAACGAAAAAGCTGAATGGATAAATGATATGACAAGAGAACTAGAAGGACTCGAGGAAGGTCCCAAAGCAGAAATACACATCGAACTACTCAAAAAGACACTAAAAAAGATATCAAACTGGAAAACGCCAGGATATGGTGGAATATATGGATTCTGGTTCAAGAAATTCACCTCCATTCATGACAGACTAGCACAAGAAATAGACAGATGCACAAGTACCAGACAAGATGATCAAATGAAAGACCACATTGATCCAAAAGGACCCAATTAAAGGAACTGCTCCAAACAATTATAGACCCATAACTTGTTTACCGATGATGTGGAAAATATTAACAGCACAAATAAGGGAAGCGATATACAAAATGTACAAAATATCACACGAAATCATAAACTTCATAAAAAAAACAGGAAAAGCTGGAGAGGTGAATTAACAGCAGGAGGAAAAAGCTTGACTGAAACAAAGATCCAAAGAAGGATTTTCCCTACTATTCATAATTGCCATGATGTCACTAAACCACATACTCAGAAAATGCACAGCCGGATAAAAACTTAGTAGATCGCAAGAAAAGATCAACCACATAATGTACATGGATGACATAAAACTATTTGCAAAAAATGAAAAAGAACTGGAAACCCTAATACACACATTTAGAATATACAGTCAAGACTTAGGAATAGAATTGGGCATTGAAAAATGCGCTCTGGTCGTCATGAAAAGTGGCAAACGGCATCTAACTGACGGAATAGAACTACCAAATCAAGACAAGATCAGAACGCTCGCAGAAAACGTGACCTACAAATACGTAGGAATCTTGGAGGCTGACACCATCAAACAAGTGGAAATGAAAAACAAAATTCAAAAGGAATACCTCAGGAGAACTAGAAAACTACTCGAGACAAAGCTCCCTAGAAGAAACCTTATCAAAGCAATAAATACTTGGGCTGTACTCCTCGTTAGATACTCGGAACCCTTTCTCAAGTGAACCAGAGATGAACTTAGACAAATGGACCAAAGAACTAGAAAACTAATGACCATGCACAAGGCATTACATCCCAGAGACGACGTTGACAGACTATATGTACCAAGAAAAGAGGGAGGAAGAGGAGTTGCCAGCATCGAAGACAGCGTTGACACATGGATACAACGACTCAAAGACTACATAGAAAAACACGAAAGAGGACTGATTACAGCCATCAGAAACAATACTGACAACACGATTGATAACAGAATGACAAAAACTAGGAAACAAAAATGGGAAGAAAAACAATTTCATGGGCGTTTTAAACGACTAATAAACAACATATCACACGATAAAACCTGGACATGGCTAAGAAAAAGAAACTTTATCAGAGAAACAGAATCTCTCCTAATAGTAGCACAAAATAGCGCCATAAGAACCAATCATTTTAAGGCGAGGATAGATAAGGCGCAACAAAGTAGCAAATGTAGACTATGCGGTGACAGAGATGAAACCATCAATCACATAATACGCGAATGCAGCAAATTAGCACAGAAGGAGTACAGAGCTAGACAAGACTGGGTGGGTAAGGTGATCCACCGGGAAATGTGCAAGAAATTTAAATTTGAGCATGCCAACAACTGGTATATGCACAACTCAGCACCTGTCCTAGAAAATGACACACACAAACTCCTATGGGACTTTGACATACAAATGGATCACCTAATCTCGGCCAGAAGACCAGATCTTATAATAATCAACAAAAAAAAGAAAGTCTGCAAAATTGTCGACTTTGCTGTCCCGGCTGACCACAGAATAAAACTGAAAGAATGTGAAAAGTGAGATAAGTACCTCGACCTTGCTAGGGAATTGAAAAAACTATGGAACATGAGGGTGACAATTATACCAATTGTGAGTGGTGCTTTTGGCACGGCAACTAAACGATTATTAAAGGGCCTGGAGGAATTGAAAGTTGGCGGCCAAGTGGAGACCATCCAAACAACAGCATTATTGAAAACGGACAGAATACTGAGAAGAGTCCTGGAGACTTGAGGAGACTCGCTGTCACTCAATCTCCAGTGAAAGACCATCAGCATACGCTGATGAGAAAACCTCTAATGAGTAAATAATAATAATAATAACATTTAAGGGGTGCTCCTTGCTCTAATGAGAGGAAAAATGTGAATGTCACCAGGCACCATTGACTCTGTCTACACTATTCTAATCAACATCTATATAAACTCTATTATCGATATTGAGCACTTTTTATAATTATTGCAAACTACATTGTATTTAAATGGTTTCAACCATTGTTATCGAATAAGAACAATTCAATTTAATATTAATCATTTGTTTGCTCTCTGTTAAAAGGTTTCAAGTATAGTAAATAATTAAACAATTCTATTTGACCCATAAATAGGAAACTAACGTTTATTATCACTCCTGCAATGAAGGAGTACTCCACATTCCCCCAAAGCTCCAGGAATGGAGGCTCCCAATCAGATTGTTTAGTGTCGTATGTATCTACGACACTGTTTGGTGAGGATAAGTCTTACCCTTTTGCAGATATGCGGTCGACGCATTCTATAGCCTCAGCCGACTGGGTTGTAGAAAAATAAAAACTTGCTTATTAAGATCCGATTGTTCAAGCTTATATCGACGAGGTTAGACAAATTTTTGAAATGCATAGTAATCTTTAGAAGATAGATAGATAGATAGATAGAAATTTGTGTAGATGCTTTGTACATTATGGGTAAATAGGTGTAATTAGGAGCGTACTTACATGTATTTTTAGCCTGGAAAAGCCGAATCTTTGCGATGTTGTTCTATAAAAGAATATTGACGAATGTATCTACACGCTCATCATTATATCTGTTTAGCGTCACTTTGTGAAAAAGGTTACTGAGGTTTTAAGCGCACGAACTAAATTAATGGAAAAATCTCCATCATGGCGAAAATTGTATGCGAAAGGAAAGTCTATTAAGCTATCCAACAATGGCGTTATACCGAGTAAAAGCTGTATACGTCAGGTCTTAAGGGTTCAAGCCACAAAAAGAGACGAGTGGAAGTTTTGGTCCAATTAGCATCTTCCGATTTCAGTGAACAGCAAAAAGCAGGCTGGATGAATTAGATAAGGTGAATAGCGCTTTTTTGCCTGCAGATCAGTACAACAGCTTGCTATTACACACACACACACACACACATATATATATATATATATATATATGGCTTACTTTCTTTATTTAATGGCATGTGAAACTTCATGTGTCATTTAATGGCAAAACTAACCTCGTAGAAGAAAAGTAGTGGTAGTATTTAACCAGTAGCTGGTGGGGTGGGGATAATCATGTTCATTCCTTTCCTGAGGATATTAATCCGCGTAATTGCAAGATTGAAGTTCGAACTCAATAATCATCATGACACTGCCCATCTAGTTAGCTACTCCGCCACTGGGACGCGCGCATATATATATATATATATATATATATATATATATATATATATATATATATATATATATATATATATATATATATATATATATATATATATATATATATATATATATATATATAACTGCATGTATATTTGTATCTAATTTCCTTATATCTATTATTTTCTGTTTTACTCTACTCTATTTTCTAAAATAAAAATATTCGACATTTTATATACCGGTTTTATTTTGTATATATTTTATGTTATATCATCCACTTTCATGAGTTATTTAATGCCAAAGCGATCCTTATAGAAGAACAACTGTTATACTATTTAATTCATAGCTTTGGGGATAAGGCGCTTTAAACCATATTTATTGAATATATATATATATATATATATATATATATATATATAACTGTGTTTAAATATTTCGCCTTCGAGATGAAAGTACTTAATACCTAAGATAGACCATATTTAGTCACATGATTTTGCAACACAAAAATGAAAACTGTACGTTGTCGTCTTATGTTTTCATGGCCACTGGTCAATTATCAATTTCAAAGAATCTTATTAATGAAGCGAGAGGTGGATGCGTAGAAAACACGGAACAGAAATAATCAATCAGTATGAATTTACAAAGGATCAAGCATATAGAAATTATTATTATTATATATATATATATATATATATATATATATATATATATATATATACGAGGTGCATACAATAAGTTTCCAGACTTTTTTCGTGTTGGCACTTTAACTGATCGTACATACATGAAACTCTAGTCCCCCTCAAAGTAATTTCTTCTGGCTACAATCCATTTGTTGTACCGTTCCCACTACTTCTGGAAGTCTCCATGGATGTCCTCTTGTGTGAACATGTCTATGACCTTCGTCACAGCCTCTTTCATCTCTTCAATTGTCTCATAAGGAAAGCCTCTAAGTTTTTCCTTGAGCTTACGGAATAACCAAAAGTCACAGGGAGCAAGGTCTGTACAATAGGGAGGCTGAGAAACTGTCTTGATGCCCATCTTGATCAAATAGTCTGTGTCAAGGATAGAGTTGTGGACTGGTGTATTGTCCAGGTGGAAATGCTACTGACCCGATTTGAAGAGTGCTAGCCTCTTACGGCGGAATTTCTTCCTGAACTCCCTTAAAACCTCAACATAGTAACCCTAACTTTAACCCTTTGGCCAATCAACTCTGGTGTATGGACTTCCTTACTCCTCCCACACCTCTCATCATCCCTCACAGACTCCCTGCCTTCTATATATAACCCAGTCAGTTGGTGACTGCAAGTCTGCAGATGGGAAATATTCTGCAATCGAGTGTCCTTGATCTGACACTAAACTATCCAATGGGGTGTATCCAGTTATGAAACTTTCGTGAATGAGGAGTGGCCCTTCATTACCATTACTCTTAGGTCCACTCTGACATAGATAGGACTCTACGAGATTCCTAGGTTAGATAGAACTGTTTAAACGATTATCTTTTTTGAAAATTATTCGTTGACCCGGGTTCGAATCCTGATTGCGGTTCATTGTATTTTACTAAGGCATTAATCCGTCTCTTTTCCACTAACTGAAGATTAATAGAAAGACAGACTGTATTTCTGAGTGTTTTTTGTTCTAGTCGCTTTAGAAGGGAAATTCTGAATTCAAACCGGCTTGTTAATATCTGACCTTGAGTTTCATTCTGTTTTCTGCAGAAGTTGTGAAAATACACCCCACTACACACGCATGCGTTCGTGCGTGCGTGCGTACGCACATATACAAGGGGGTATATTCAGATTTAACAATTCAAAGAGACATAAATAGTGTAATTTATAGATGTACTCTTTGTTCATATCATCCATCTCTTAAGTGTCCTGCTTCAGAGGATCATATCGGTGAACTGAAAACTTGTGAAACTTGAAGGCAACGGTGATAATAATCATGCTTAAAACCCATTTACCAAACCTAAATAATCCGACCGAGAAACTAGAGAAATAGATCAGAGGAAGAATCAAGACTATTCAGACTACATCGATACTAAGATGAGCTAGAAGACTTAAAAGAGTCCTAGAGATATGTAGACATTTTCCCTCGGACTTACAGGGTTTGGAAGCAAAATTAGGAATATTCTAGTATGATAATAAACGACTCTATTATAAAACAAGATTAATTTTAAATTGAAAATAATAAAAAACAAAATAAGATGATTGACACAAAACAGTAAATGTACTCAATATGGCCACCATTTTTCAATTATTGCATCAAAACGCCTTCAAAACGATTTGTTTGCCTTCAAAATAAATTCTTCATACATTTTGTTCCATTCCTCCTTGATAGCTGTCTTAAGCAAACCAATATTTGAATGGGAAGTTGCATCTGTTTTGTTTTCTAAAACACCCCAAATTGCATAATCAAGGGGGTTAAGGTCTGGGCAAAAATCTTATTTAATTGCTATCCTCACAGTTTTCTCGTCGATTTTCAATACATTAGCGTGCTTTCTTATTGACATTAAGGGTCCTTTTTAATTGCCTTCGCGAGAGCAATTAAAAAGCCTTCTTTTCATTTTTTGCTCGACCCTCCACTCCTCCTTCCCTTAAAAAGCTCTATTTAAAAGATTCTTCTTTTGCTTTGTATACGGTAGACAGGAAACTTTGGCTTGATTTCGGCGTTAAGCAAATGATAGATTCTTTGCCGTTTCTTTTCTTGCTCACTCATATTGGGCTGAATTTTGATTTTAAAAAGTGCTAGAATGATAGAGCTAATCATGAAAATATAGATTTATTTTTTCAAAGATTGCACTAACCAGACAAAAAAAGTTTTTAAAATATTCTATATTTTATTTACGCACCGTGTAATTGAAAAACCACCAATTAAAAGTGATGTGAAAAAAAAAAAGCATTTAAGGCGTGAAAGAATAATCAAAAACATAATGAAAAGAAAACTAGATAACTTAGAATTAAAAAAAAAATACATTTCATGAGTCAGTGTAGTAGAGTAAGTGTCCCATCACTCATTATGTTTTGTAAACACGGTAAAGGATAGACACCATTACAGTTAAATGAAACTGGGGACCGACATAAACAAATCACATTCGTGAGCAATCCGGCAATTCAATATAATAACTAAATTGGTGGGCATTTATACGTCGTACACAACGAAGAGCAACGATATATGTATATACCGTGATTTTACGGATATTGTTGTTGGAAAAGACACCCGAGTTCAAATCCCCAACAAGATTGCATTTCTCATAGCGTTTATACCCAAGGAAAATGTACGCATCCAAATATTTTCCCTCGAGCTATGGGTGAATAGTAAAATCAGCTAAGCTCTTTAACCTTGGTATGGCAACCGGTCAAGAAGTAGGAGAATTCTAAATATAAACTTGTTTAATTCAGCGTAAAAATGACCTTCATTCATGTCCTGCTTGTGCAGAGGGGTTGGTATATATATATATATATATAGTGAAGTAAAACAATCGTTATAAAATCTTTTTTCTTATAACAGAACAGTGCTAAAATATTGGCCTATAGAGTAGGATAAAACATAGAATAAATAATGTCTACTTGGTAAGATGTTTAAATAAAAGTTATCAAAAAAGCCAGCAGCCAGAAAAGAAGACGAGTTGACAAGGTTCAACATCTTGTCCAGTGTTCCTATATGTAACAAGAGCAGGTCTTGCAGGGGCCACCCATGATTTGCAATCTAAATTGTGGGTGGGGGTTGGCCGGACAGTATCACCCGCGTTACGCAGAAGTGGATGAGAGTGTTCAGTGTACCACAAAATAAGGCGACAAGTTTTTTATTCTCACTCTTTTGGTGGTTGTGATACGAGGAGACAAACATTAGCGGAAACTGAGAACGAAGGACTAAAATACGAGAAGATTTGGTTTCATTGTGAACGAAGTTGTTTATTCTGTGCGTTGTGTTCGTCGTTCAAAAACTGAACGGATAAGATAAAGCAAAAAAAGTCATAATGTCTAAACTGAGTTGTGTTTTTACTTTTTTCTCCTCAAAAAACGATTTGCAATCACCTACATAACAGTCATCGGTGACTACGCTACACAGCTCTAACGATAGAATTATAAAACGTTTGTAAAATTACTGAAAAGGAGGAGGTCGGTTTCTTTGGAGATTTGATGCAAAATCCTTCAGACAGCGGTTTAATTAACATCAGGCAGAATATATTGAAGAATGTGTGGGACGATCTAAAAGATTTGATTTAGATAAATCATTCAGATACTATCACTCAGCTCGGGTACTAAGGAAAGACTTTGCAGTCAGTTTATCACTTGATCTTTTGAGTGCAGTCTTAAAAGGAAGAAAAATAAAAGATTGCAATTAAGACTAATCCCCAAGCTGAAATTGCTCGCAAAATGATCATTTTTTAAAGCTTTTTTGAGGGACAATTTTAGTGAATTTTTTCCTGTGACAACAGCTTCTTTTTGTCGAAATTATTGAGACGAAGCTTGATAATTTTTATTTTTGTCCGGCAGGACACGTAGTATAATGGATATAGGCGTTTGGTTAATGGACTTTTAAGTAAAAATCGTGTGGAGGTTGCAATCTCAATCCCAACTACAGGTAAAAACAAGGAAAACTTACAATCGCTTAATACTTCTACCCGGTTATAATTAGCAGAATTATCTACCCTACCGTGGATTAAACAAAGGGTTCGGTTCGAAGATCTATGTAGGTTCCCTAGTTCGACAAGAAACACCTAAAGAGGGACGCATCGCCCGAAATATGAATAAAGATGAAGACAATAATCATCATATCGCGCTGGTAGCACGAATATCCCTGACCCTCTCTCGCCACTCCTCCCTATCGTTCATCGCCCTAGGTAGGTCTTCAGGACAACATCCCGTATCCTCACATAGCAGCTGAATTTACGTTCGTGCTGGTCGTCCTGCTTTTGCGCGGCCATGTGTGGGGATCCATAATAGTACATCTCTTATGAGTTCATCTCTGCTTCTCCAGCAGTGTCCTGCATGTCTGGTTCGTCTAACTTGAATAGTTTTCGTGATAGGGGGCAGGTGGCCGTACAGTTGGTGTCTTGTGGGGTGTTGCTGCCAGGACTTGTTCAGGATTGCACGCAGCATTCTTGTGTAATTGCCATCTAGCTTCTTCTCCAGCCGTTTTGTTAGCGTCCATGTAGTGCATCCATATAGCAGTATCGATGTGACCGCTGCCTGGAAGAAACTGCGTTTCATTTTATCGGTTAGGTCTGATTTCCATATAATCGATAGCCTATTGATAGCTGTCCATGCTTTCGTTAACCTCGTTTTGATGTCCTTTTCGGTTGATTCGACGCTGCTTCCTAGGTACGTGAATTTGTCTACTAGTTTAAGAGGGGTTCCTTCTAGAGTGGAGATGTCCCCCATTTGGTTATAGCACATATATTCCGTTTTGTGTGCATTAACATAGAGGCCTATGCTTGCTGCTGCTCGTTCCAAACTATGCAGAAGTGTTTCGTCTTGGTCAGGTGTATTTGCCAGTATCGCTATGTCATC
Organism: Sepioteuthis lessoniana; assembly: GCA_963585895.1. Taxonomy (NCBI): domain Eukaryota; kingdom Metazoa; phylum Mollusca; class Cephalopoda; order Myopsida; family Loliginidae; genus Sepioteuthis; species Sepioteuthis lessoniana. Next base: position 52,155,261 of record OY757916.1, read on the forward strand.
GGCGTAGTCGGCGTCGGTAATTGTTGTTGCGGGGTACCTTCTGCTCCTTTTCTTCGTCAGTTCGAAGCCATTCTCTTTGATTTTGTCAATCGATGTTCTAAGTACGTAGTCTAGACAAATGATAAAGAGGTACGGAGCCAGCGTGTCCCCTTGTAGTACTCCTGCTACAATGTCAAAGTATTCTGTGTCTCCATCCGGTGATCGTACTTTTACTTTAGTGTTTCTATAGAGAATCGTTATTGCCGCTACGGTTTCTTTAGGTATGCCGTACGCTAGTAGGATTTGTTCCATCTTTCCTCTGTGAATGGAGTCGAAAGCCTTGGTAAAGTCGACAAATATTAATGTCGCTTGTAGGTTCTTTGCCCGTACACCTTCAAGGATTCTGCGGATGGTTAATATTTGTGAGGTCGTGGATCTATTTCTTCGGAAGCCATTTTGGTTTTTTCTACGTATGTTGTCGATTTTGGGTTCTATTCGGTTTCGTAGTAGGGCATTGTAGATTTTGGCAGCTATGGATGTAAGTGTTATGCCTCGGTAGTTTTTGGCTAATCCGAGGTCCCCCTTTTTAGGGAAGGGGAGTATGCATCCCTTCATCCATCTATCTATCGGATTTTGATTGTATACTGCGTTGCAGTGGCGGAGCAGTATGTCGTCGAATTGTCTGGTCTTCCATACTTCCGGGGGAATTTCGTCCAGCCCTGCAGCTTTCCTATTTTTAATTTTTTCTGAGAACCGAGTCGAGTTCTTCTTGTGTGAACGGTCCTAGTTTAATGTCTAATTGTTTGCTAATTGTTCTGGTGATTGGTTCATGTGTTATTTTTGGTGGGTTTCCAAGTAAGTTTTCGAAGTGCTGTTTCCACAGTTTTATTCTTTCTTGTTGGTTTGCTGCTTTAAGTTTTGCTTTGGCTGTGTTCTTTCTTCTGCTCACTTCGTTTATTGTTTGCCAGGTTATTCTAGATTGTCTATCTTCCACCGAGTCTCTAATCTTATCTATCTGATTTCGAATGTATTCTGTCTGTTCCTTTATATATATGCCTGCTAATTGATATTGTGCCGTTTTTAGTTTTAAGGCATTTGTGTTTGTTGGGTTTTTTCGATAGTTTTTGGAGACTGTTTTCACTAGTGCACGTTTTTCTCTCACCGCTAAAGTTTCCCATGGGACTCTATATTTAGTTTTAATTTTTGTTGGAATGTATTTTGCTGCTGCCTCGAGGTGTGCATTGACGAAATTTTCATATTCGTCGTTTGGTGTACTTTTTTCCGTCTTTTCTTGTAGTGTTTCGAATCTGTTTCTTAATTCTAATACGTATTTATCTCTTATATCTTTGTTGTTCATTAGGGCCCAGTCATAGTGTTTGGTGGTCGCTGTTCGTTTGGCGTTTTTTCGTAGGCTTAACCGTATTTTCGCCGTGACTATTCGGTGATCGGTGGACACACCCTCAAAAGAGGAGTATGCCTCGCAATTCAATGCACTATTTTTCCATTTCTTGTTTATAAGGACGTAGTCTATCTGAGCTTTAATATTGTTTGCGTACGTGTATATCCATAGTTTGCCCTCTCTTTTTTGGTAGTTTGTATTGAGGCATGCTAATCTATTTTCTATCATGAAATCTGTTAGATGTTGCCCATTCCTATTTGACGTGTTGTGGAGGCTGTATTTGTTGTTTCCGTTTTTCCCGATTTGGGCATTCATGTCTCCGCCAATGACTAACATGTTGTGTTTCGGGATGCTACGCACTAATGAGGATAACTCATCGTAGAAGGTGACTAGTTCAGTTTCTTCACTAACATTGGTTGGGCTGTAGCATGAGATGATTGTTGCTCTGGGGTTTCCGTTAAGTGTAGCTGCCATCATTCTAGGTTGTATTTTCTCAACGCTATTAAGAGTTTTTAATGCTCTAGGTCCTATAAGTAATCCTACCCCTCCTACTGCGGCGTTGACAGAGTTTTTCCATGCGGATACAGTGGCGAGCGACCAGCCATTGCCAGTTTCGTGATATTTGATATCTTCGGTGTGCGTGTATCTGTGTTCTTGTATGCATATTATGTCTATCTTATGTTCTTCGGCCGATGCGATTAGCTCTGGGAGTTGTCCTATTCTATTTAAGGTTCTTACGTTAAATGTGGCTATTCGTAGTGTTTGCTTGCATTTTAGTAGTTTTGATTGTTTGAGCTCTGTAGCTGATTTTTCGAACACTGAGACCAGGGCTCCAACCTCAGCAGGACGTGCCCCTTTTTTACCTGCGCGAAGAGCGATGCGGTTTGTGTATGTGGTTTGAGTGTTGGTCATGGTTATCTTTCGATGGCTGTTTTATTCTCTTCTATAGAAGCCACTCTTATAGAGGAGCAGCAGTAGTTCCCCGATCGAACTAACGATCCTGAGCGTAAAGTCGTCAAACTCACGTCCAGGACCCGTTTAGGTATTGAGTTTGGTCGTCCATGTGTTTATTCAAATACCTTTACGTACATCATGCTGCTACCCATGTGTACGCAAAAAAAAAAAAAGAAAAAAAGGGGGGGGTAATTTTGGTTTAAGTTTTCTTAAGTTTTAACTTAGTTAAAGTCCAAGATTAAGGTACTTTCGTATGACTTTCACTGGTACTGACTTTTGCTTTTTTTTTTTTGCTGTATTGGGACTTTTCCTAGGCTATTTTTTTTTTTTTTTTTTTTTTTACTACAGTTGGGAACCTAGCAGGCTTCAGGAATTATAGAGCTTAAAAAATTTTTTTTTTCCCTTTCTCTTGTGGGGGGGGGCTGTGGTTGCATTAGGTGTTTTAGGCTTTTTCTTTTTCTTCTAAACTACTTTTAGGGCTTTCTTTACGAATTTTTAAATTATATTATAGAAGAGATTCAAAAATATTCTGCCTTGTTCGCTGACATTTGGATAGACTAACATCAATTTGGCTTTATAGTAGGGTAAGCGTGTCTTTACATTTAAAACGCATAGTTTAAGCATTATTTCACAAACAAAATACAGCATAACATTTTGTAAAATTCAGCATTTTAAATTGATAGGACTTAAAGACATACTGACCAATATTGATATATTTCTTCCAGTTGGCTCCTGAGTTCAAATGCTTCTACTTCGTTTTGACTTTTATTTACTACTGAATTTTAGGTAGTTTTTGAGGCGGTCTACTGGGGGGGGTAATATTCATTTCATTTTTTCCCCTTTCTCGGGGTGGGGGCTGTGGTAGCATTAGGTGTTTTAGGCTTTTTCTTTTTCTTCTAAACTACTTTTAGGGCTTTCTTTACGAATTTTTAAATTATATTATAGAAGAGATTCAAAAATATTCTGCCTTGTTCGCTGACATTTGGAAAGACTAACATCAATTTGGCTTTATAGTAGAGTAAGCGTGTCTTTACATTTAAAACGCATAGTTTAAGCATTATTTCACAAACAAAATACAGCATAACATTTTGTAAAATTCAGCATTTTAAATTGATAGGACTTAAAGACATACTGACCAATATTGATATATTTCTTCCAGTTGGCTCCTGAGTTCAAATGCTTCTTCTTCGTTTTGACTTTTATTTACTACTGAATTTTAGGTAGTTTTTGAGGCGGTCTACTGGGGGGGGTTAATATTCATTTCCTTTTTTTTTTCCCTTTCTCGGGGTGGGGCTGTGGTAGCATTAGGTGTTTTAGGCTTTTTCTTTTTCTTCTAAACTACTTTTAGGGCTTTCTTTACGAAAGCTTTTTTTGTCCTAAGGCCATAAAGACAAGATCTTAGTGATGAACATTGGGGGTTACGTCTAATTTGGGTGGTTGGTTGGGTTTTATGGCATATCAACCTTTTTGGTTATTTAATGCCAAATCCATTTTTTACAAATAATCAGTTCTAATTTAAACAATTCAGTTTAGCATGAGTACACAGTTTAATTGTCAAAAACATTTCTATTCCAAGCTATGCAGTTTGTCAAACAATTCAGTTTAGCATAAGTACGTAGTTTAGTTCTATTAAACCCATAGATAGGGCCCTATCAGGTGCTACCACTCCGGGGCAGAGTAGACCCAGGAGTAATGGCAATGGAGGAGTACTCTGCATTCCTCAAAGCTCCAGCATCATTGGAACCTCAACATCAGATTGTTTAGTGTCATAACAGGACATGTGTTGGGTGGGTACTCTTACTCTTCTGCAGAGATGCAGTCAGTGGATTCTACAGCCCCAGGAGACTGAGCAACCTCTAGTTTGATATTTAAGATTCTTGTTGGCTACAGTGGAGTGTTGGTTTTACTTGTTGCACAGTAGCCAGAAACATCTCTCATCGATCAAACGCCCGACCAAATGTGTTGCGCGATCCTGTATTGCGATCTAACAAGTGTCGTTGGTAGCTTGACTACGAACCGCACTGAGTGTCTCACGTGCTTTTGTCATATTTTTATACACTCCTTACCGAGCAGTTAGAATGTTCATTGTCGTTCTTGTAGCCTTTTTGCTAAAGTTTCTTTCTCTTCTGGTTTATGAAATTATTAAAGGTTTCTTTCTATATAATGAAATGAAGTTCTCTCGATATCAGAAAGTTGTTATGGGTTATTGCTCAAATAAGGATATTACTACTGGTTTCTGTCCATATAAGAAAATTATTACAGTTTTCTGTCTATATTAGGAAAATATTACAGGTTCTGTACATATTAGGCAATTATCATACGTTTTTGTCCATATAAGGATATTATTTCAGGTTTCTGTCTGTATAATAAAATCATTACAGGTTCTGTCCATAAAATAAAGTTAACATTGCTTTTTGTCCATATAAGGAAATAATTACAGCTTTCTATTCATTTGAGGAAATTTTTTATAGACTTTTGTCCATATAAGGAAATTATTACAGGTTTCTCTCCATATAAGGAAATCATAACAGCTTTCTGGTCATATAAGGAAATTATTTTTAGTTTTTTTATTATATAAGGAAATTATAAATGTTTTCAGTCTATATAAGGAAATTATTATAGCTTTCCGTTCTTATATGGGATTTATTACATTTTTTGTCTATAGATGATACTTACATTGTCACTGAACGGCATGGCCGAAAATTGTGTTTAAAAAGAAATAAGAATGTCCATTGTTGGTGTTGGGTTACCATATTTAAGATTGAGAGAATGAGAAAGAGGTGGGATAGAAGGTGCGTGAAAGAGAATGAATGTTGGTGAGGGAGAGAATTAGAAAGAGGGTCAGAAAAAGTGTGAGAGTAAGAATCAATGACAGACAGACAGACAGACAAAGCAGAAGAGAGAGTGACGGGATAGAAACAATAGGGCAGAAAACGTCCTACCTTACTTTTTGGGTCGTTAGGTGTGGAAGCATAGCAATCGTATCTACAAAGGAGCGTGAATGTAGAATCTCGCTGCTTCACTGTTTTTACCTGTGAATATCACGTGATTAGCTTAGACGTAACTTGTAAGATTTTTTTAAGTAGCTTGTTCTACCTTTTCTTTTTTCCCTACAGAATGAAAACCTTTCAAGATCAGGTGAGCAATCTTTGTCGATCAAAAGGTTACGTTCAAGGATAGAGTGACAACATTATCTTTGAAGTACGAACTGCAAAAAATTTATTGGGCTCTTTATTTTCGCTCAACCCAAACCTGATGACGATTCAATTGGCTAACTTCGTTTTTTTAAATTATAAATGGGATAAAAGACATCATTAATCAAGAAAGCTGAGTTTCGTTCATTCATTCATTCATTCATTCAAGTGAGACAGAGACAGAGACAGAAAAAGAGAGAGTTTACTTTATAGAGTTAAATTGTTGAATTTGTCGAATTAAATCTGACATACAGCCTCTGAATATTACATATATATACATATATATATATATATATATCTTTAAGAAAAACAAAAACCGGTCACATTAGGATTATAAATTTATTTCCATCCTGTTATGGGTATTGATATGAATCAATAACACAAAAAAATAACAGGGCTTCTTCAGATCTAATAGATAAAAAAAAAATACAGAATTTTGAATTTAATTTAAGATAAGTATTACTGTATCCTTA
>OY757916.1:52163759-52203759 GCA_963585895.1 Sepioteuthis lessoniana
TTTTAACAATATACAGTGTGATATTAAACGGGAATTATTGCAACCACTTTTATAAATTGCTGTTTATTTCTAAGATTCATGGACGTTTTTCTAACAAAGTTTTCCTGATTTTCTGAAATCGAACCAATACACTAGAAAGCAAAATAAAATGATTTTCGATAGTGTCTTTTTTTTTTAGAAAAGAATCTATGGAAAACTTTTTTGTGTATGGAACACCTAGTTCTTCTTTTGATATTGTCTTGTCATTCAGCGTAGGACAGCAAGAAGCCTATCGATGGTATTTTCTTAAAATAATAGATGAGGTGTAGTTGATAATAGAGCTTGATAAAGGTTCGTAAATGGAAATAGACATTGTTTGAGATTCAAAGACCTAATTCTAAAGACAAAACTAGTGGGAGAAAATAGTGATCAGAAACCTACCTCAACAAGTTGTATTTTAGCAATGGGCATAGAATTTTGAAAAATATTAGTAGAAGAGACTGACAAACGAAAAGAATTCTCTCTATAGAAAGGGCACCTTTCATTCAAGCCTATTGATGCAGTATATTGACGTGAACCTCATGAGTTGGCGAAAGAGTGGTTTGGTTGTGTTTTATGGCATAACAACCCTTGTGGGTTATTTATTGCTAAATACTGCTTACATATTGGATTTGTAAGCGAATAATTTATTGGTAACATTATTTTAAAACGAGCCAAAGTCCATTTGTTTGCACACAGTTTTGATATTAATCATATGTTTGCATACAAATGAATACTTTCAGGTATAATAAAGGATTAAATTGTTCTATTTAACCATAGATGAAAGCCTAAGAGATACTACTATGTCTGGTCAGAGTGGACCTGGGAGTTGGGCCATTTTGTTGTGTCATACCTGGGACACTTGTTGGTGGTGTCTTACTCCACCCTACAAAGGAGCAGACTGCGTATTCTTCAGCCCCAGCAGACAGGACAGTCTAGCGCAAGAGAGAATGAAAGAAAAGAAATGCTGATGTGTGTTATGGTAGAGAAGTAAATTTGGTTTGGTTTGGTTTGGTTTGGTTTTATGGCATATCAACCTTTGTAGATTATCTAATGCCAAATTCATCTATTTCAAACAATTCAGTTTAGCATAAGTATGCAGTTCAAATGACAAAACTGTTCTATTTCAAGCAATTCAGTTTAGCACAAGCACACAGTTTACTTTTATTTGATCCATAGATAGGACCCTATCAGAGGGGAGCTGAGAGCGATGGCAATAAAGGAGTTCTCCGTATTCCCTAAAACCCCAGATTGTTAGTGTCATATACAGGACACTCGTTAGGGGGGGAAGTAAAGTTCTAAAATAAAAACTTGAAAATGCACTTAAAGCGCTTAAATTGTATTTAGCCACAATACGAGGAAAAGTGAGAATGAAAATAATTGTTTATTTTTTATCTTTGTTAGAGACAGATAAACAGATAGAAAGAAAGCGACTATGTAGTCTTAAACTGAAATTTTTCGACAAATCTATTTGACCCATATATGGGACTCTAATAGGTTCTATCGATTTCTGCTAAAGTGGACATGGGAGTAATGGCAATGAAGGAGTACTCCACAATCCCCAGATCTTCAGTACTATAGCCTCACCATCAGACGTAGTTTAGTGTCATACCCAGAACTTCACTTTCCTTGTGGGTATTATACCTCTGCATTGGATACAGCCAGTGAATTCTAAGCCCCACTGACAGGGCGAAATTTGTAGCCGAGGCAATGAGAGAAATTTTGTTAGAGTCGGTGCTCTTGATCAAGGAATAAGTTGAACACTAATAACGACGAATTGTAGTATTTCCCCATCCTTGCACAGGAACAGAAACGTATTCTGCAACGTGATGTGGTAGGTCCAAGTCATAAAGAGAACGAGAGGCTAATTTCTAGGGAAGGAGAGAAAATTAGTCTCTTTAATCTCTACGATAGTGATATGTTGAAGCGGATTAGATTTCGTACGGAATATTATAACTGACGATAGTTTTTCTATATTGTTCTAATATGGCATCCGTCAGTCTCATAGGATTCCCGAGATCTGAGTCTTTATTTCGGTGCAGTCCTGGGCAAGCCTGACTGAAAAACCTGTAATTACCTTTGCGGCATATCTGCCCCCTTCTTGACACTGATGTATGTATTTACCCAACCCCTCCGTTAAGGATAGGCTGTGACAAAAATCAACTTGCTAATTTCAATTCAGAGTGGTTATCCTTACCAAGGCAAAGGCATCCGACCTGAGATATTATTTCTTGGTACTTGGGGAAAGAAAATAAGAGCATTTGGGCGAAATGAAACGCAAACCCACTTCTCTACGGTTTGAACCTGGGTCACTGATTCCATTTCCTATGACAATAACTGATGCACTAAGCTTGCCTTATATCTATATGCGCATATATATCTATATGTTTATCTATATGTGCATGTTTATCCATATGTATATCTATATGTTTATCTATATATTCATGTGAATAAATTTTATCAATAGGCGTTCGTGGTGTAATGGTTACTAGTGTATGAACTTGGCAAGTTGACCCGAATTCAAATCCTGGATAACATTGTTTGCGTTTCTCATATCGCTAATATCCTTAGAAAATATATGAGTCCAACTATTCTTCTTTGTTCTATATGTCACTAGTAAAGAAGGCAAGAGTCTTTAACCTTGAAATGATAACCAATCTAAGAGAAATAAAACTCTGTATTGCAACCTATTGAACTCCGCTTAAGAATTGTCCTTGTTTATGCGGAGGGGTTGGTAAATATATGAAAATCTCTCTACAGGTGCACCAAGTTTGTGTTGCATATTGACCTTTGATAGATCCGTCAATCAGGGATTTCTGGGAGAGAATGTTTCAGCTGTGCAAACAAAGTGATTACCGGAAAACAGGCGATGCGTAGGTGTAAGCAGATCACATGAATTACTGGCCGGAAGAGAAAAGACGTTATTAAATTATATATACACAGGTACGTCCGATAGACGGTTAGTCAGTTAGAAAAGAATCGAGCAGTCACAGAGTGCGGCTAGCGAGTGGCCCGGGGGGACAGGCGGCTTAAGTTTGAGAATCTCTCGTCAAGGGAGCAAGGATGTCAGGCCCCGATAATGTTATTACAACAAGGGTTAGAAAGGGTCAATATAGCAGTCCTCCGCCAGTCTGTGTCTGCATCCTTTGTCTCACTTCATCTGTTTCTCTCTCATACTTACTGAAGTTTCGACCTTTTCGAGAAGAAGTAACGAGAGACGTATATTTTTGTAAAGAATGTATTACGGTCTTGTCATTCATTCGCTATGGTAATCATTTCTTCATCATGGCTACACAACATTTGGTTAGCAGTCCAGAATCTACTACGTCTATGGACAGTCATCTCTTCTACCCGTAAGGAAGAACTAATTATCATTATTAATACTTTCAGTGAGTGAAGACTGTTTTGTACGACGTTAACCATTATGCCACACATACCAGATATTATTCTTATTCTAATTCTTTTTATTATTATTATCATTGATAGTAGAAGTTGCAGAGGTGCTTTTTTTTCTTACAACAGTCCAGACTTATAAAATATTCAAGAACAAATATAAATTGTGATAAATCGTAAATAAACAAAAGTAACTTCTGACATTACATTTTCTAAATGTGAACTTGCATCTCGGAAGTGTGTCTTTCATGTACGTCGCCTAGACCATTTTAATCACAGAAGCTTAGCTGATAAAACGGAGAATAGATTTGTAATCATTTTTTTATCTCCTTCTTTCAGATTCCGTTAGCCATTTTGGTTTTAAAACCTTGCAATTGTTATAAATAGACCTAAACCGCCGCAACAATAATAAAGTGAAATAAAACAATAGAAGAAAATAATCAAAAATTTTTGTTTATGCATTGCCATTGCACAGCAATAATGCCACTCATGCAATTTTGCTAAAAATATTATTTGAGAATAAACCAATTCAATCGCATTTTTACAATTTAATAATGAGAGTATGGGACTTGCATTTGCATTAAACAGTAATCATAGAATATTTTATATTATTTCAGTGATTGATTGATTGAATTTAAAGACACGCCAATCCGTCTATTTTTTATAATGAGAGGTTAGTGAATTGCATCCATTGTAAATTCATATTTACTTAGTTTAGAGGTTTCTTAAGAGTTCTTTTGTACTCACTTGTATGATATCTAACATTCCTGCCTAATACAAATAATTTGCACGCAGTTGTATCGTCTTAATTATCCCTATGTAATACTAATAATTATAAGGTTTCAAGTAATTATTTCTATTTAATAGAATTCATTTGTTTGCACACATGATTTCAAGTAACTAATGATAATCCTTAGTAAACAATTATTTGTTCAAGTAACTTCTTAATAGAAATAATTTAAAGTTATATACGAGGGTTGTTCAAAAAGTTTTATCGCACTCAGAAAGAAAAGGATAGTCGAATATTTTTGTTGTAGCAACTCAATACCACTTCTTATAAAACTAGAAAAATCTGAATTCGTCTTTGTAGTTTTATAAGATTGAATTGATATAAGATACGGATAACTTAGACAGATATATTTGATCCTCAGATGAGATTCTAGCAAGTGGTACCACTCTAGGCCAAAGTGAACCTGGGAGTAATGGCAATGAAGAAATACCCCATCCTCTAGATCTCAAGCTCAAGAGAAACACCATTTGGTGTAATTTTGGGACATACCCCTCGGAGATACGGCAGGTTCTATGTCCCACTGATATTGATGTTAGCATTATCTCTTTATTTCCAATCGGTTAAAATATAAATTCTATGAAAATGATATGAGAGTTGATATTAAGTTATAAGTCCTCCAAAGGCGGCTTTTAACAAGAAGCGATAACGGAAATGTGTGCTAACTTGAGTTCTATGACAAAAATAAAGATAATAAACTTAAATGAAAGGAGTGATAACGTATTAATAGCAGAAAAACTTCCAGTATTTTTTAAAGAATTTGTAAATATTTTTGTGGTTTTACACTGTATATATTAATATCATAATGTATTTATATATTCATACGTGTTATTAAAAATGTATGAGTCAGCGGAAAAACCTAAGAAAGGCAAAATAATTTTTCTAGGCAACAACTTAGAGGTAAATTTATGAAGGTCCGACAAAGATTGCAAGGCAATATTTGTCCACAAGGATAAAACGGGACCGCCCACTCAAACATCAAGATTGAGGCAATAGTAGAATTCGAAGAAAGGTATAAAGAAAATTTTGAATGTACAAGAAGATCGAGTTCGCAAGATAGATTGATAGATAGATAGAGAGAAAGAGAGGGGAGGAAGGGAGATGAGCGGGTGAGATGAATTATTAGTCGGAAAAAATAGAAAAAGCTCAAGATAGATAGTTACATAGAGAGAGAGATAAAGAGAAAGAGGGGGAGATTTAGAGAGATTGAGAGAGAGATGGGCTGGTGAATCATTAGACGGAAGTAAGAGAATATGAAACGGTAAAGAGACATAGATAGATAGATAGATAGATAGATAGAGAGAGAGAGAGAGAGAGATAGAGATAGAGAGATAGAGATGGGTGGGTAAGATGAATTATTAGGCACAAGAAAGAAAATAGGAAAAGGTAAAGATATATATATATATATAGAGAGAGAGAGAGATGAACGGGTTAGAAGAATTATAAGACGGAAGTAAGAAAATAAGAAACGGTAAAGAGATATTAATAGATCAAGAAAAAGAGAGAGGGAGAGGGAGGTATTGGGAGTATTGAGAAAGCAAATCCCTGAGAAAGCGCAGTAAAGGAAAGGTGATAAAAGGTGCAGGAGTCTTACACATAACATGTCAAAGCTTTGCGCATGCGCAGTGGTTGGTTTATTCTTCATGCCGCCTCTCCTGTAAATGGGAGCCACCTTCCGCATAGGTCTCCTGTCCTCATCAGTAACGAGCGGTGTGTCATGTCATGTCGCGGTGACCTAATCTCCTCACAAAAGCCACCCTTAGAGAGCCTGTGTAACGTGGATAAGTCCCCCTCCACCTTCGCTTCTTTTTAGCCTCTGCCTGGTCCCGTTCTGTGGACAGTTTTGCAATCAAAGGGCCAGAGGCCCAGATTAGAGAATTTCAAGCATCACAGTTCAATTGTGTTGAGTGGCTCAAGCAAGAGAATAAATCATCTTGGCTAATGGAACATGGATTCCTAAGTGCTTCTATATTAACTGAAATAATGGCAATGTATGGCCTTATTGCTAGGCACACACAAATATTCATTTATCTATATCTATGGCTTTCACTATACACGGGTGCGTATGTGTTTGGAGGGTTTGAGAGAATATAGTCATTGCGTAGCTTCTCCTAATATTCTGGCTTTTTTATAAATTAATATCACATGTTGTTTCACTATATCAGCAGAGGACTTCGTGGATATATTTTGGAAAAATATAGCTGAATATTTTTTTAAATTTTATTTGTGCTTTTAGAGACCAACTCTTCCTTAATCACAAGAAAAGAAAAAAAGTCCTTACTGAACTGCAATGAGTTAAACATGGCTCTTATTAGCTAATATAAAACATTACAAACATCCAATCATATTTTTACGAAATATATCTACCATAAGTTGAAGCTGATCTCTTGAAACAACAGGAAACGTTGATATTTGAAAGTCATAATAACAGGATATATACTGGGTGATTAAAAAGTAATTCCCTATTTCGTTTCGGGAAAAATCATATTTAATAAATTATTCGAAAGTAACTCTCTATTTTAAAATCGTGAATTACTTTTTGACCACCCAATATATATATGTGTAAGTGTGGGTGTGCAGTTTGTTTCATGGTTTCTCTATATTTTCTTTCTTCTCTCTCTGTCTCTCTCTTTGTATCACTCTAAATAAACAAATAAATAGATATGTATATGTTGGCAAGATTAGTTTGAGTTTAGAATACGCCAACAGCTTTTTTGGTTCTCTGGCAAAGTCAAAGTACCTGTCTCTCTTTTTGCTTCTTTTGATTTTCACAAGTGTGGTCCGTTGAGACAGCAAAGTCAACCATTCGGCAGGTTCTTTCTTCTTCGTTAATTATGTATATGAGTTCTGGTCTTCAAGTCGGGCTTAGGGGATTTGTTTGTATGTCAAACTCCCAGAGAATTTTATGCGTCTCATTCTTCAGGAATGTCTGGTTTGTGTATATACGACTTAGTAGTGCCTTAAAATTTCAATTTCTTGCACAATTCCCAACTGATCGTCTTTCCCTAGCGGGCGTATCTGGTTTTATAGTCCCTTTAAGCTTGTTTGCTACATTCGCTTATGTGAATAATCACTTCGCCTCATTCACCCCATAACCTACACTTGCTATTCTGATGCGTATTATTTATTTTTGCCAGCACATAATTAGTCCTTATGGTGTTTTTTGAACAGCTATTATATGAGAATCAGTTTCTCACTTAAGGTTTTCCTTTCTTAACCATGTGAAGGTCTTTTCGTGTGAGATTTCACATTTGGCTTGAAATATTGATTTAATGCTTTCTCTTCTTATTTGTCATTTGTGTTTCCTTGTAACTGTTTGCTCTGTTAATCATTATATTGGCTGTGCTGTTACTGGTCGCTACAATGAGTCTTTTTAATGTAGTTTCCCAGAGAGTTTTTCAGTGGAGTTTGAGTGACAACAAATCTCCTCAAGTCTCATGGATATCTATTATTATTATGAGAATTTTTCATATCAGCGTTAGCTGATGGTCTTTCAGTGGAGTTTGGGTGACACCAAGTCCCCTCAAGTCTCCAGGACTCTTCTCAGTATTCTGGTTGATCTCAAAAATGCAGTTGTTTACAATTGGTAAGATCGTCACTTTCATGTTCCATAGTTTTTTCAATTCCCTAGTAAAGTCGAAGTACTAAACCTTCATTTCATTTTCTTTTAATTTCACCCAGTTGTTAGCTGGGATAGCAAAGTCCTCTATTCTGCAAGTTCGCTTTTTTCTTTTCTTTTCTTTTTTTGTTGATTATTATAAGGTCTGATCGTCTGGTCGTGATTATTATTATTATTGTTAACTACATGAAACTAGATATATTTTTGGAACACTTGAAATCATTAATTGTATCCAAAATGATTTTGTTAATATAACTTGAAGTTATAAATTTCTTTACAGAGGATTATTATTATTATTTACGTGAAATCATATAACTACTTGGAATACTTGAAATCATATAATTGTGTGCAAATTATTTGCATTAGATTGGAATTTCTCTTTGAAACCATATTTCTTCTTCTTCTTCTTCTTCTTCTTCTTATTATTATTATTATTATTATTATTATTATTATTATTATTATTATAATTTCATTCCTTGCGAGTTTTTTTACAACGCTTGATTCCAAGTGACAGCAAGTTGCCTTAGGTCTCCAGGACACTTCTGAATATTCTAGTCGATCTCATCAATATTGTGGTCTTTATGGTTTTGATTCTCGCACAGATTTCCATTTTTGTCAGTCTATTTTCCCAGCCTTTGGGGACTGTTCCTAGTTGTGCCGATTAATATGGATACCACCATCACCTTCATGTTCCATGGGTTTTTCAGCTATCCGGCAAAGTTCAAATATTTGTCTATATTTTCGCTATCCCTTCATTTTCCCTCTGTAGACTATTTGAACAACAAAATCCACTTAATGACAAGTTCTTTTTTTTTTTTCATGTTAATTAACAATAGGTCTGCGATTGAGTGATTCGTTTCTTTCTCAAAATCTCTGAGAATTTTATTCGTTTCATTTTCTAGGGCAGATTCTGGCTTTTGTATATAGCATTTCTTTGTATGGTGAAATTTTAATCTCAAAAGAGAGTGATTGATCTCTTCTTTTATCTGTGTGTAAGGATGTACCATATCATAGGTAGATACGTTATCGGTCTATAGTTGCAGGGGATGTTTTCTTTGGTGGGTGATCTTTCTGAATTAGATAAGGTTTCCTCTTAGCCCCCCATTCGAGCATACTAGCTTCTTCTAGGCATTTATTCAGGTTGTCGAGCCAGTCTGTAGTGGATGAACGAATTTTTTAAACCAGAATCCATGTATGCCATCATGACTTGGCATTTTTTAATTCGGTACTTTCTTGAGTATTAATCTGAGCGATTCCATGTGAATATCCAGCTCAGGGTTTTCTTTTAGACAGTGCAATTCTTTTTTCTTGAAATTTATTTATCTGGTCTTTCTATTATGTTCGTTCTATTCCGATAATTTATTCCAAAATTGTTTTGTTTCCTTTGCATTCAGTTGGTTTGTTTTTGTTTTTTTTTCGTACATTCTCCACAAGATGTTAAGTAGAATTTTCTTTCGTTAATCCATAATGTCACCTTTTGATTGTATCGCTTGACCCTTTGTCGGTATTTTTTCAGTTTCCCTTCTTTCATCAATATCTTTTGTTCTATGTCTTCCTGTTGTATTGCCAGACTTGTCTAATATTTTATTTTGCTCTTTTCATCCCAATATATTCTTGGATGTTTCTCTTCCTTAGAACTTTCACTTGTCGCTGTTGTTTTACCTTTCCTTTTTGCCTGGTTTTCTATCCAGTTTTTATATTTCTGTTCAGGTTCCCTTGGGGAATACCAATTTTATCACGGATTAGTTTCGCTCCAGCATAAAATAACTCGTTTAGTTCAGTGATGTTGACTGATGAGATTTTTTTTTAATAATTTGTTCACTTTGTCAGTTTCTGTTGGTGACTCTCAGTTAAGTTGTTTATATACCTGAAATCATAACAGCCAATATTCGCAGGATACCCATCGTTTCCCGAGTCGGCTATGATGGGAGCACTTGCCGTTCATAACACTCAGATCTTTAAGCTGAGTCCTACGTTGATTTGGATTTTAATAAGATATTTTTCATAGGTAATATAATGAAGAATTAACAGGGCTTGATAATTATCTGTGACAGGTGCACAGATTATAATCAAGACCTTAAAGCTCACATACTCCGTTTTATCAGCATTGATATGGAAGCCAATGCTACCTGCTGCCTTCTCCGGACTATGCAGTAAGAATTCGGCCTGGGCGAGTATATTTGCCAGAAGCGCTATGTTATCAGCGTAGTCCACGTCCGTGATAGTTTTTGCGGAGTATCGTCTGCTTCTTACCTTTTCCAGTGTCAAGCCATTTTCTTTCATAAAAATCTGTCGACGTTCGAAATGTCTATTTATCTAATATTTGGGATTAATCCAAGGAAATTGCTTCAAAGATCTGACTTTGGCATTAAATAACCCAATTAGTATTTACATACCATAAAACCAACCAATCCCCTTCCTGAGTGTGTGTGTGTGTGTGTGTATTATTTCTGACATTCTCATCATTCTGTTTGTGCCTCTATGTATCTAGTCCATTCTCTGTGTAAATGCATACATACACATACACACTTATATATAAATGAAATCTTCAGTATGTATTTACCCAACACCTCCACCATGACCGAGCTGCGATACAAGGTCTATTTTTGAGCGGTTTGAATTTAGGGTCTTCCTTCTCCTAAACCGGTTTCCATACCAAGGCAAAAGAAACTAGTCTGCCCTATCATTTACACATAATTGGAGGGAGAATAGTTGGATATGTGCCAATTCTAAAGGTATTAGCGCTCTGTGAAATTGCAAACAGCCTTGTCCCGGATTTGAACTTGGGTCACTATGTCCATTTCCTTCGACAATAACCATTACACTACGAGAGCCTCCTATTATGTCATGTAAATTATGATTTTCTTTTGTTTACATTTATAACACTATTGGTGCACTAATCTCAAATTTATATGCAAACATTTGAGCAAGTGCACATAACCCGTTTATGTGAGTATATATTAGGATATCAAGAAGTTTGTACTTTTTCTTCATCAGATGGTATTAATTAAATTCCCTTAAAACATCACATTTGATGGCGTAGCACTGCTATCGTATCGAATCCCATTTAAATATATATTTTAGATTTTAAATGCAATCAGAATACTGGTACTCTTGCCGGAGAAAACCGTGTTTAACAGGGATTTTGATTTTATCAGGAGAATATAAAAACTTTGAAATAACAATAAAGATGAAGACAATAGTCCGAAAAACCTTAATGATAAAAATCAACAAGCTTCGTCTCAGAAATTTAGACAACTAACAAACTTTGATGTCTTTGATACAATGGACATTAGATAATACATTAATGTTCTCAGAAGTGATCTATGTATTTATGTATATCTATATGTCAACCCCAAAGCAGTAACATATATTGATAATATTTAAACAAGTGACTTACTGTGTGCGCACGATAACAGTAAGAACAATTAACCCAATAATTACGCCTTCTTTTATATCCGCCTGATGGTGAGACTCCAGTTCTGGAGATACAGTAAAATAGACCTTTACTTTTTGGAATAAACTCTCTTGTGTAATAGCGGTCAGCAATGCTATCTTATTACCCATAGCTTTACTAAATGCATCTATAAAAATATCAAATCAACTTAGCTTAGACTGGCACAAGGCCACAAGTGTGGGTACCTAGCAACTTTTTTAGATATTTTATCCAGAGAGAAACATTATCATGTAGTTTTAAAAAAGATGCAACAGTCTTTTTGACAAATTCCATTTAAACTATCTTAAATTCTGTAGGAGACTCTTGTAGCGTAACGGTTATCGTAATAGGAAATTAGCGCGGCTATCCGGGTTCAAATCCTGGAAAAGGCTGTTTGCATTCTACCGTGCTAATACCATAGAAAACGGCATAAATCTAACAATTCTCCTTCAAGCTATGTGTAAATAATAAGGCAGGCTCGACTCTTTAACCTTGCTCTGATGACTGCTCTAGAAAGAAAACTCTGAATTCAAACTAATTGTAGACCTGGAGAGGGATGGACTCTGCCAAGATATTTTGGCCCAATACTCGGTTCGTATGTTGCGCTCCCACGATCAAACCAGGTTATTAGACGGCTGAAATTATTTACAGCTTTGAAAACAATAGTTGTAGACAGCCCAATCTCCAAAGACACAGCTTTCTGAGTGATTTATTGAGTGAGTTAAATGCTGGGACACTTCATCCGAAACTTAATCAGTTAGCAAATAAAGCTATCATGAGCTCTTTCGATGCTGTCCGCTTTTAGTCTCACGAAATTTATCAACCAAACACGATATTGACAACTTGTGAGGTGTAGACCGTGGAAATTTCAAATTAAATTCGTCACTCACATCTCTCGAAGATATATCAACGAAATGCATTTGTTCTTGGAAAATTACATAGCTACACAGTAGTAGGAATAGAAGCTCAAATCTGGCCAGCGGATGAAACATCAATTTTAACTTTTGAATACAGTTGTCACTGAGAACAGCATTGCTGCTCAATTAATATTGTTTCATAAAATATATCTGTGTTTTATACTTCGCACCGCATTCTTTATGGAGCACACTGTATATGGTATTAAACCCACTGACAAGAGAGTCATTTTAAAGGACACCTAATGTGTGTCGAATTAGACGATTCCACTAAGCAGCAAGCTAATAATGCTCGGAGAAAGAAAGACCAGCAGGCAAGAATCATTAAAAAGAAACCCTTAGAGTCAGTATGAAAGTATGTAAAGTAAAAACTTTCTATTAGCAATTCTTTTGTATTTGCGAATTTTTAACAGCACAAGAAAAATTATCTACTTACTTTCAGATGCCAATGTGTAAAGGTTTTGAATAATAAATCTTGGAAGGTTAGTCTCTACAGATCCAAACAAACTGCTTCCATACTAAGGATTAAACTAGCAATAGTACTTGGCAATGTTTGGGGTAATGATAGGAAACAGCTTTGATTGTATAATTCTATGACGTAAAATAGCTTTGAAGGATGGCACAAATTTTAACCCAGGTATATTTCTAGCGGGTAGTAGATATTCGGACACAATTTTAAGTATTTACTTATATTCCCCACTAAACATGATATGAATGCATAGCAAAAAGATGTTTTGGATATAAATTCTGACTAGTTTCTCAGAAAATGTTTGTGCAAAATATCTATTGCTCTTTTTTTTTTTTTAATTTGCAAATAAGTAAAGTTCTTTTAAAAACTTACTCCTCAACATTACTCAGTCGGCTTGGGCTGTAGAACACACCGACTGCACCTATGTAGAGCGGTAAGACCCCCTCCTAAACGAGTGTCCTGGATATGAAACAATATGATGGCGAAGTTCCAGTAATGCTGGAGCTTTGGGGAACGCTGAGTACCCCTTCATTACAATCGCTTCCAGGTCCACTCTGCCCGCAGCGGAAGCACCTCATAGGTTCCTATCGATGAGTCAAATAGAACTAAAATGCATACTTATGCATAACTGAATTGTTTGAAATGGAACTATTTTGCTATTTACACTGTGTATTTATGCTAAACTGAATTGTTTGAATTAGAACTGTTTGACTAAACTGAATGGCTTGAAAAAGGAATGTTTTTGAGAATTAAACTGTGTACTTACATTTAAACTGCGTACTTATGCTAAACTGAATTGTTTGAAATAGAACTGTTCTTGTATGCTTAACTGAATTATTTGAAATGAAAATTATTTGACGTTGAAACTGCGCTTACGCTAAACTGAATTGTTTAATATAGAACTGTTTTGGTATTTAACTGTGGGTAAACAAAATCTTTACTTATTCTAAACTGAATTGTCTGAATGAGAAGTGTTTGACTAAACTGAATAGCTTTAAATAGAAGTGTTTTTGACAATTAAACTGTGTACTTATACTAAACTGAAATGTTTGAAATAGAACTGGTTATTCGTATAAAATGGATTTGGTATTAAATGACCTACAAAGGGTTGATATGCCATAAACCCAAGCAACCAACCTATCTATGGGTTAAATAGAACTAATCTGCGTACTTATGCAAAACTAAATTACTTGGACTGTTTTGATATTTAAACTGCATACTTACGCTAAACTGAAATGTTTGATATCGAACTGTTTTTGACATTGAAACTGTACTTACCATATTTACCCAACCCCTCCCCTCTGGCAGGATATGACACAAGGTCAATTTTTAAGTGGAGTTTAACAGGTTTGAATTCAGAGTATTCCTTCTCCTAGACTAGTTGCCCCACCAAGGCTGAAGAACCCAGTCTGTCCTACTATTTACATAGCTTTACATAGCTAGAGGAAGAATAATTGGATTTATACCTTTCACAAGGGTATTAGTGCTATGTGTAATGCAATCAGTCTCGTCCAGGATTTGAACTCGTGTCGCCGTGTCCATTTCCTACGACGATAACCATTACACCACGGGCACCTCCAATTGAAACTGTACTTACTAAACTGAATTGTTTGAATCGTAACAGTTCGACTAAACTGAAGAGCTTGAAATAGAATTGTTTTTGACATTAGATAACCGACAAAGGTTCATATGCCAGAAACCCAAACAAATAACCAACCAACCAACTCCTCAACATCCGACATAGTGCTGCCCATGGATCTGACTTCATTTATCTCACTGTTTATGCAGTCAATTTTTTTTAATCCTTGTAAATATCTAACCTTACTCAATTTGGCACCTGAAAACCTATCATAACATCGGAGGTCAATTTCACAGAGTTTATGCTGGAACCTGACATAATGTTAATATCAACGATACTGTAAAGCAAAACAGCTGAACTCGTTGTTTTCGTGCCCCCCCCCCACATATATATATATAGCTATAAGTAGTTGTGGCCACCATCAATCGCACGTCATCCCCCGATCCCAGCACAGGCCTGGGCCAGGTTGCCAATGCTGCAGATCGCCGTCCAATGTTTTTCATAGGAAGGGACAAGGTTCTATACGACTTGCCATTATAGTCACCACTGGTCTTGCCAGAACGAATTTTAACGCAAAGTCGGATTGCCTTAAGAATTCCAGGTTCTGTTTTTACCACTTCAAGTAACCCTACCATGCTGTTAGGGGTTTTGTATTCAGTTTTCTTTCTCCTAAACCTCTTGCTCTACCAAGGCAAGAGAATTTTGTCAACATTACCATCTACTTATTACAAGGATGAGAGAAGGGATAAATAAATGATTTCCACAAAGGCATATGAATGGAGTGAAATGCAAAGAACCTCGTCTAGAATTTGATCTCGGATCGCGGAGTTCATTCTGTATGATGATAACTGCCATTCTCACCTCATTACACAGAGAGAGAAAGAGAGAGAGAGAGAGAGAGAGAGAGAGAGAAAGGGGGAGGAGAGAGAAAAGGTAGGCATGCTTAACATAACGGTTATCTTCGGAGGAAATGGAATCAGCTACTTAAATTCAAAACCGGAATAAGGATGTGTGCCATTCATTTTACACTAAAGGTTTGATTCCATCTCTCCCCCACCATACCCAGCTATATGTAAATAGTAGGACAGAGTGTGTTCTTTAAGCTGAGTTAGGCAACCAGTCTTGAAAAAGGAAAACTGAATTCAAACCAGCAGTAGTCCGTTAATGTCACATCCTGCTAGTGGAGGATGAGTTGGGTAAACAAACACACACACACACACACACACACACACGGAGGCGTACAAAAATCAGCTTAGTAGTACAGATTATCTACCCACACCTATAGCAGACTAACGTGACGTCCTTACTATCAAGGAATTAAGCGCAAGTGGATTTTATACGAAGGATGATTTGTGGAAACCAAAACACAAAGAAAGAATGACATTTATTACTGATTTACAGTCTTATTTTAAGAGACTAATTTTAGTTTTTAACATAATGTTCTAAAATATTCATGTATTGCTGTCATAGCCTTCTACTGAGAAAAAACAAACATTCTTTTAGAACAGATGCACCATCAAATATAACAAGTGTTCATACCATAGAATTTTCATCATCATCAACTCATCAGTTCTCTCTCTCTCTCTCTCTCGTCAGTTGCTCTTTGTTGGTTCTCTAGACTGAATCCAGTGTCCGCACTGAGTTGTTAAATATGTATTTACTATTCGTCCAACACTCTTGTGTCTATATGTAAGAGCTAGCAGTGCCCAACATATGTTACTCGTCTAACTTCGATAATTTCTGAGATGAGAGGCAGGTGGCTGTACAGCTGCGTTGTTGTGGGGTACTGCTTCTAAGATTAGTTCAAAACAGCATACAGCATCCTTGTGTATTCCATCTAGTTTTTTCTTCAAGCGCTTTGTTAATATCCAGATAGTGCTGCCATAGAATAGTATTGACACGGCTACATCTTTGAAGAATTTCTGTTTTATTTTTTCAAAGATATCAGATTTCCATATGGTCGATAACCTGTCGATAGCAGTCGATGCATTTCCACTACGTATATTTACATCACTTTCAGTTGATGATATATTGCTACCGAGGAATGTAAAAATAGTCTATTAATTTCAGAGGCTGGTCATTGAATATGTAAATGGCACCATCTCGTTTAAAACGTGAACTCAATTTTGTGAGAAGTACTTGATCATCTCCGTAGTCTGCACCTCTGATAGTTTCTGCAGGATATCGTTTGCTTCCTGTTTTATTATTGTATATATATTAAAACAAACAGATCCTAAATTTTATTGTTCATCTCGAAAGTCTTCGAAGACTGAAGAAATTGGAGCCTCGTCACCAAGGACAGCTAATTCGATGAGGGGTAATCTTCGGATGGAGAGCAAATAAAGCAAAAACACAATTCGATTTTTAGTATTAGAACGTTTGTTTTTTTATTCTCTCTCTACTCAATCTATAAGGCCTTCGTAGCAGAAAGAAATGAACAATGGACATCATGTGTTAAATAAGGTTCTTAGTTCTTACAGGAACAAGCCTCTTCTCGTATCTTTGATTCATTACTCGACGTCCATTCACACCATTTATCTCCCTGCATCCCAGCCACCAAAAGCGAACAGAGGCCTAATTACGAAATCCATTATATATATATATATATATATATATATATATATATATATATATACTTTAAAAATACTCTAGAAAATGTAAATAAAACTCACAGCAACAAACACCAAGCACAACCACTGAGGATGATCAGCGAAATGGTCAAAAGCTCTTGGGCTAGTACGGGGTACATCTTGAAGCAGACATAAATAAAATAACAAGAAGGCTCGAACGTCTTCACTTAAAGATTTTGAAAAGGAAACAATCCGTGCTCTTTAACCAAACATGTTTTATATGTATCGTGCGCATTCCACGTGTCTTTCAAATTCTGTGGGGAGACCCCTTTGGTGTAATAGCTAAAGTACTGAACTGTAACTTCGAAGTAGGCAAGTTCGAACTCCAGTCGAGCTATTACGTTCACAATCAGACCAATAACCTTCGGGAAAGATACCAATACCCTTACCCTCCCAGATATGAGCTAAATAGTATCACTATTGTTCTTCAACAAGGATGGCTTTAAATCACCCATAACGATTGATATGCCATTGAACAAAGAAACCAAATCTATAGTTTCTTGATGAAGAAAAATATGTCCAATAAAAATTCGTAAATAATAACCAAAATTGAGTCGATAACCAGACTGAATGACGACTCAATAATTAAATAAACATATCTATTTATCGCTGGCATGGATAAGAACTGGATTAAAGCCTTTCTTGAGGGCATTAGTGCGAGATGAAATGCAACCAATCGCGTCCGGGATTTGAACTCGACTCTCTGTGTCCATTTCCAAACAGTTATGCCACAGGCGTTTCCATGGTGATGCGATAGGAATAATGATTGGGGTTGAATAACTGAAGATAGAAATGTGAATATGTGGAAGAACAAGAAGAGATTCGAGCGTTTAATCAAATACTTATTGACCTTGGATCATTTGCTGTTAGAAAGACTCACGCGAAATTTCATTGTATTGCTGTTTGTGATGAATTGGTGCCGAAATCGAAAAATATCATTCCATGAGATTCGCTTGACGTGCTGAACCAAGTTTTGGCTTTAAATTTCAGATTTGGTGGTATTAGAACGTGAAGCCGAACGCCTTTTATGGAAGTAATGATAGACTTGCAAAATGATGTTAATAGAGAAGTACTTGAAGAGATGAACCATTCCATACCGGCCTGACCTAGAATTCAATTCTGTAAAGGAATGATAATACGTGCGGGTTGGAAATTGCTCAAATTACTCTAACAAATCACTTAAACAAGCAACGAGTATTCGCTATATATATATATATATATATATATATATATATATGGAGGATATTTATCCAACCCCTTATATTATAAAAGAGTATAATGAGGACTCTGCAGGGAGTAAGCGTCGCCAGGTACGCTGCCGAAAATAACTCAGCTCTGTCGGCATTCTCCTTTTGGAACGTCACAAACGTCTGTGAATAAAATCTGCCTTACCACTTAAGACGAAGGTGATCTTTCTTTCATACCATCTAGGATGAACGTCAGTGTAGAGTCCCCGTGGTGTAGTGTGTATCGTGCTCGACTGCGACATCGTTGCAAGGGATTTTGAACTTTAGTCTTAATATTACATTCCCTTTCAAATTCAAACCCTCGGAAAAGACATGAACTCTCTTATCCCCCCCACACTAGCTATGGTTTAAATAGTAATAGTACTGTCCTTCGACAAGGAGAGCTTTGGCATTTAATAATCCACGAAAGTTTTTTCTTCTCCTTGATTAGTCGTCTAACCAAAGTTAAAGAACCGGGTTTGCCCTATTATTCAACCATAGCTTGGAGGAGAAAATAACGATTCGTACCTTTGCATGAAGTGAAATGCAAACAGTCCAGGATTCAAATTCGAGTCTCTGATTGTATATACGACAATAACCGTAACGCTAAGCACATCTCTTTTTCTTGACTTTCTTCAATGTTGGATTTAATATTAAAACCATATGAAATTTTTTTAAAAATCAAAGTAATCTGGAGAATTTGCTGATAAATGTTAATAGTAGCTACATTTTAAACTGCATCAATTCACTTGCATTTTAAACTGCATCAATTCACTTGCGGAAATTCGATGTATTGATATTTGATTTTCTAAAAATCATTAAAATTGAAATCAATCGTTAGTGACGTTCCAATTCTGGTGCCATATTTTAACGAAAACAAAAGAACATAGAAGAGAGCAATGAACTGGGACAGGTGCCGCGGCGAATTGAATAAGAGAGGTAGTGAGCAACGTCATAATTTTGGAAGCTAATTCTTTATTGTCCCGTTAAGTAAAACCTCATTTGTTTTGGTATGACGAAGTTAGATTTAATTTTATTTATCTGTTTGCTTCCCTTTTAACGTGAGACATTCCAGGTACAATGAACCAAGGTGATTGAGTAATGACAATAGGGTTAATGTATAGATATTAATTAGACGCTTAGTACGCTGACAAATTTTTGTTTACATAGACTAATATTATTAAGAAGTTATATTATTAGTATTTTTTTCTGGTGGGGTTCAAATGAATAAATATACAAGAGACTCAAGAATTCATATGGAACTTTACTCTGGGCGGGTGTTGTGTCTAATGTGCTAAATTGCGACATCGTAGTACGAGAGTTCGAACTCAAGTTGCACTAGTAGATTAACTTTCGGACTTAGGAAAAGTGAGAAGTCTCTTATACCTCCTAGCTATGAGTTAAATAATGTCATATTGTTGCAATTCCTCCTTTAAAATATTATCTCATCTAAGCGCATAAATAGAATTAAGACTTCCATTCGATTCAGTTTAAAGCTGGACACTATTTCAAATGGTCGGCGAATATTGTATTGATAGTTAAAATGTTCTTCCTCACCTAATGTTTTCGCTACAACGTTTTTATTTCCTCTTCAACTGACCCGTTTTGAAGAGAGAGTATGAACACATACACATACACACAAAAGTGTCAAATTGGTAATAAATTTTTAAAAAGCACAAATAAGTATGTAAATTTAAAATTGAAACTATAGTTAAGATAAATAAGGCACAGGTTAACTTATACTTGTTAAAACTTAAAGGTAAAAAGAGTAAGCATAAATCTTTTTTCTTACCTGTTGGACAGTCTTCTTCCTAGAAAGGATACCTGGCCATATCTATGACAAGAATACAGATAGCTATCAACCAACCTCATCTCCAAGAGTGGCGTCTACCAATAAAAAAAAGTAGCCACCCAAAGATTTCCATGACGCTTTGTCAGAAAACTCCGCGCTCTCATCACGGCTAGATGATGATGATGATGATAATGACTGTTCTTTTATAAGGAAAGCTCAGGTATTAGAATAATCTTCAAAGGCTGACATGCCATTATACAAAGAAATCTAAAAAGAAAGTCTGTATCGCTGACAAAAAGAGCTAATAAATCTCTCGAGATGGAACATTTCCATGGAAAAAAAACCTCTGCATACTGACATTGACAACGAAACAAAAACTTTCAATTTTCCCTTTTCGTATGATCCAAGACTGTTTATCTTAATGCTTTATGATGGCGAAAAAAGCCTCTTGAAAAAGTAAAATTTGATAAATTAGAAGCATTCGTTTTTTCACGTTTTAAAGCAGATTTCCTCACCGCGGGAAGCAATTCAGACTCCTGGAATGAGATATGACCGGAAATGAAACTTAGAAGGATATCACAGAAAGTAATCATATTTTTAGAATAACTTTGTATTTTTTCAATTATATTCTTGTGCCTGCCATGACATACAGAATTTAATTAATAGTGGTTCAATTTTTCATCCTATAACGCCATCCTGTTCTCTTTTCATCAAAAAGTGACTATCTCGATTTTAAATAATTTCATACCCTTTTTTTGAACCAACGATATTGACCTCGCTATTAATAAGTAATTTTTTTTTTATTTCTTTAACCTTCTTATGTATTTTATATTGCTTAATATGATAGAAAGCTAGAATTAAATTGTGTATTATATGATAAACACTATATATATATATACATGTGTGTGTGTGTGTGTGTGTGGAGAGAGAGAGAGAGAGGAGTCCCTATGGTGCAATGTTTAAGGTGCTGGACTGCGGCCTCAAAATAAGCAAGTTCGAACATCAGTTGTGGTGTTATGTTCACTTTCGAACTAATGCCCTTTGAAAAGGTATGAACCCATTATTCCCTGGTTATGGGTTAAAAAGTACCACTACTATTCTTCTAGAAAGATGGATGTGGCATTAAATAACTATCGAAGGTTAACATACTATTAAACGTATATATATAGATATAAATATAACTCATAAAAAATCTGTTTGTGAACATAAGTCTCTCTCTCTCTCTCTCTCTCTCTCTCTCTCTCTCTCTCTCTCTCTCTCTCTGTACATGTGAATATGTATGTGTGTGGAAAGAGGGATAGGGAAAGCGAAACATGAACAATCCGTATGTGACTACCAGCAATTTATTATATGTACACACACACATACACACACACACACACACACACAAACACAAACACAAAATGTTTCATAATGTTTCTACCACTTTTTAGCCTCTGGCTTTCTTCAGATCTCTTTTGTCGTTGTCGGTTACCTTTAGGGCATCTCAAACCGAACCCAACATTACAAAAGTGAAGTAACTAAAAAGGCTAATGAAAAAAATATCCGAGATATCCCAAGGCATGAACAGCATCTACTCCTGTGGATTGAATAAAGGGATCGGTTCGAAATTCACTGAATATTACCGACTGCAACAAAAGGCACACGAAGAAGGCCTGAAGACACAGCGGCCGAAACGTTGTGAATATAACGACCAAGATGAGGACAATAGTCTGTGACGAATAAACAATAACATCTTCTAATCTCAGAAAGGTATTAAATATTTCAAAGAATATGACCGACAAGGATTGTTTAATCTGTTTTGTTTTCTTTTATTTCCATGTTTTCTCACTGGCAAGTAAGATGCTGTAAATATGGATAAGAACTGCTTAAAGTTTTGGTGCTGGTTACTTCGAGCACTTTTGACCATATACTATCGTAGTATTGTGTTTGGAACCCAGAAGTTCCTATTCTGTACCCCCACGGGCAACTCACATTGTAAAGTGTTTAGCAAGCTGAATTATCCAACAATTGTAAGAGTATTCCTCCCTCAATAGGTGCCTTATACTTCCGGCCTTGTGCCACATCTAAACTAAGGTCTATAGATAAGTATTCTCTGCTGCAGTCGTTGAAAACAAATTTAAGGGTAACGTTTAATTAAAAAAAAACGGTTATATATATATATATATATATATATATATAAGTATTAAGTTTTGTATCAATCCTTCCTCGAACCTACATTTTCTCCATTAACTCCTCTAATATTTTTGACACTGTTCCATGTGCACCCATATATATGACTGATTCTTTGCTTCATGCTCTGCAGCTTCTTCAGTTCTTAGACAACATCCTGGTATTTTTTTTTCAAAATTGGGCTTTATTTCGCCTTCATCTTGTGGTTCAATGATACAGCTACCTCTAAGATCTGGTAGATATTATTTTCTTTGTTCTCAACAAGATCCATACCTCTAACTTGAATGCCAGGGACTGCCTGAGAGAGAATGTTTCAGAATATCTAACTACAGCAGGTTCTATTTTGTTCAAATACCTTAAGTTTACATAGTCAAACCAAAACAATTCCTACTATAAAACTATTCCTACCCCGCTGTGTCAGATTTCATGGTTTTTAAGAGCTTCCTCTATAACCGTTTATTGTCTCATCTTTGACATCTGCTCTTATTTCTGATACACTTGTTTTGAGTTGCTATTGTAAGAAATTCCGTCTCACTTTTCAAATATCCTTTGCATAACCATATCGTAATATTACATGTGCGGTAGTTTTTGTTAGCCTTTGAATTGTTCAACATAACTGTTAACTTTTACATCATGATTCTCTGATAGTTTTGGTTTGATATCCAATGATAGCAATTCTTCTCAATATCACAACACTTTCCTCAAAATTCTATAATTATTATTATTAGATGCATGTTTTCACTCAAGTACAAATTAGTGGCCATCACTGAAATTCATGTGACCACAAGTCCCCTCGGCTCTTCGAGACTCTTTAAACTCAACAGTTCTGATGTATCGATGTACTCACACTTTCCCAGAATAACTAATTCCTTCAATCTTCTTTCCTCATTTGTTGGAATTGTTCCAAAGGCTTAAATTTTATTACTATGTCACTATTATCATAATCATTATACTCCTTACAATGTTTTCTCATGAGTGTTAGCTAAAGGTCTTTCACTGGAGTCAGAGAGACAATCAGTTTCCTCAAGTCTCCAGGACTCTTCTCAGTGTTCTGGCAGACCTCAACAATGGTATAGTTTTGATGGTTTCGATTCGTACTCTGGTTTCCAACTCTTCCATTCACCAGTATCCATGTGTGCCATCATGGCCCGGTATTTTCCAATTTTGTACTTTTTGAGTGTTACCCTGAGCGAATCGGTGTGTATTTTCGCCTTCAGTCCTTCTTTGAGTCCTTCTAACTTTTTTCCCATGTTGTAATTTATAAGGCCGCATAAATGTGACTCAAAATGAGACTCGAACTCACTCATAAAGGTTTGCTAGTAGTCTAGCTTGCTAACGACTACATCATCCGAAGCGCCCCTCTACACTTTTCTCATTATGCTTATCCATTTGGCTTTTCTGTTATGTTCCTTTTGTTCCCACATTTTGCTCCAAAATTGTTTTGTTTCTTTGTCATCTGGTTGTTGGTTTATCTTCGTGTATTCCCCACCTCCAAATTGCAGGTAGATTGTTTTTTCTTGATTCGAAATGTCCCGTTTTTGTATTCTTTTATCCTGTCTCGATATCTTTTTAGTTTTCCTTCTTTTGTCAGTACCTTCTGTTTTTTTTTTCTTGGAGATGTATTGGAGTTTGTTTTACTTGTTAAGTTCCTTTTTTCTATTTTTCTTAACTTGTTCCAGCGTTCTCCCTTTGAAATTTTTTGCTTGTTGTCGTAGATTACTCATTTATGTTTCCATTCGAATTTCCCATTCAGGTTTTGAGTTTCTGTTCGTATTCTTTAAAGGGAACACTGATTTTTTCACAGACTAATTTTGCTCCTGCATAGATTAGTTCGTTCTATTCGGTGATGTTGTTTGTTTAGATATGTGTTAATAAATCGTTATTTTTTCAGTTTCTGACTTGACTGTTTTCCTGTTTTGATTTCTTGGCGATGGTAATCAAGTCTTCTTTTCAGACATAATTCTCTTTTACTTTTCTATATTCATTTCTTCATGTGTTAGTGTTTGTTCTGTGTGGGTTGGGCGTGTGGTGTTTCGATCATTATTACTTTGTGGTTCATTTTGGTTAGATTGTCCTTTATTTTCTGTATTTGTTGTGTCGATTATTGTATAGGAGTCTAGCTAACTTGATTCTCGATTTTTTTTTTTTTTTTTTTGTGTATATTGAATATTTCAATGTCAGAAAACGAACCTTTCTTTATTATAGTGAAATCTAGCGCATTCTTCTCAGATTTCTATCATTTTTTCCCTTTAACCTTATTGTGTAGGGTTTCTCCTAAAATAACTGTGAAGTGCAAGTTTGTTGTCTTCCTCAATCTATTTTCTGCGTTGGTGTCTCTGGTTTACGTCATCGTTCTTGTACCTAAAAAACCGCCACCATTCGCCGGGTGATTGTCGGGGCTATCAAGGGACAATATTCCAATCATAACACCCTGACTTGCTGTCTGGGTCCCAAGCTGCGTTATATTTTGATTTGTTGTATATTGTGACTATACAAGACCCATGGGAGGTTTAAAATCTGCTGACCTGTCACAGATGTGACCAAGTACTCTTTAGGTAAGAGGACTCATCAGCGGGTCACAAAAAAATTTGGCTGCTTTTTCCCTCCCCAATAGACCACACTTATCGGTGTATAGTTGTAGTTTCTGACAACTATTTGACCCTACCCTTTGAATTATGACGTTCTTCCGCCTTACTTCATATTTACCATGCCGCTTCCCATGGCTTCAAGTGATATGTTTTTCAGTATTATTTTTCCCTTCCCTCCTCCTCTTTTTTTGACATGTTAAGTTTTAACTTAGTTAAAGTCCAGTTATTCCTTTTTTTCTCTTGTTCAGCCCACGAGCAATTAAGTGGTGAGTTAGAACATTTACCTCTTGCATATCATTTCATTGATTATTTACTTTAAAAGGAACATGTTAACCCCTAAATTTGGAGTATCTACATTTATAGATCTAGTACCCCAAAATCTTTCGATAGTAGGTGCAACCTGTGTCTTGAAGAAAAAATCCACATTTTGCTTTTTCCTGAGCCAAAAAAATTATTAAATAAGAGAAATGAACTAATAGCTAGGTGTAGACATAGGGCTAAATTTAAACTATAAATAATTAAACAAATTTTCTATAAAAACATAGAGCTAATTTTGAGAATAATTAAAATTAATTGTTAGATAAGAAATTGTGAAAAAGAATATAATACATACGTACTACGCATAAAAAGTGGAACGAATTAATGCTTTCTACATATTTTTGAAACGTTAAAATGTAGTAAATAAATTAAATATTTGTTTTTATTTTTAATATATCTAATACTGTATCTTTACGTGAAGTTATTATTTAAAGTTTAAATCTTAGTCAATAAAAAATCTGTAAGTTAGGTGTAAATATAAATTTTAAAAAATTTATTAATTAAGGGAAAGTTTAAAAAAAAAAACAAACAATATTTACTACATTGCTAACCGAAATTTAAATTTAAAACGGAAGTGGGCTTAGTGAAAAGGTAACTCCTCACCCCTCTTCGACTCCCTCCCACTATCCCCTCCCACTACCATGTGTCTATTCTAATTTATTTTATCCAAAATGATCTGAAGAAGTCCTGTTACTTTTTTTGTGTTTTTTGAAACTTCAAAAATGCGTAACAGGATGGAAATAAATTTATAATCCTATGTGACCGGTTTCGTTGTTTTTCTTAAAGTATATATATATATATATATATATATATATATATATATATAGCAAAGCCATAACAAAATAAAACGACTTAAGTTAAAGATAGTCAAAGCAAAAAGAAATTTAAGACAATGCATACTTTTTTGTCGTTTTCCATGACATGATATAGCTTGATTTCTGTTTTTGGGTTTGTTTTTTTTTAATCTCTGCAGCTGCTTACTTCTTTCGGTCTGACGGAAGTTTCGTCGATACTATTATTCATTTTAAAATTGGTCGCATGGTTACGAACTTTTGCATTTTTTATTTTTTTAACCATTTATTTTTTCCTTTCTTTTCTCTTTTTTCCTATCTTTTTATATCAAATTTAAATTAAATTATTTACTAATTCCCCTTTTTGGTCAGTTCTTTGTATACAAATCCTATGTTACCTTTTTCGTCTATTTTCTTAATTGCAAAATCATAGACACCTCGAGAATACATTATGATTAGTATTATGATTTATATGCTAAAAAACGTAGAAATGAACGTTACAATTAGAGATGCTTCTCAAGTAAGTAAGAAATGTTTTTCACAATTAAACTGTACTTACATTTAAATTGCGTGCTTATGCTAAACTGAATTATTTGAAATTGAACTGATTTGGACATTGAAACTGTACTTACACTAAACTGAATTGTTATATATTACTGCTTGAATAGTTTGAAATAAAAATGTTTTGGACAATTAAACTGTGTACTCATGCTAAACGGAATTGTTTTGAATAGAACTGATTATTTACATAAAAATGGATTTGGTGTTAAAAAACCTACAAAGGTTGATATGCTATAAAACCCAACAAACAAACCAACAAAACAATCATGTAAGTAACTAAAAAAAAAAAAACTCTAGAAATGGACACTAAGTTCGAGCCGCTTCTCCAGCAGTTGAAGTAATGTTGCTTGAGAAATTTATATATATATAACAGAAACATATTATGTTGGTCGGTTGCCTGATTTTATGACATATCAGCCCTTGTTGGTTATTTAATCCCAAATCCTTTTCAGACAAATATAATAAACACATTTTTTAGATAAGATTGTTAAATGATATTGAACTCTTTTTGCACACAGTTGAATGGTTTCAAGAATATCTATTAAACACGAAGTTTTATTCAGGATTAATCATTTGTTTCCGGATATTTAAATGGTTTGGTTTTATAGCATTTAAACCATTGTGAATTATGCCAAATTCTGTTTATACATATGTATTATATATATGTGATTTGTAAACATAAGTCAACAAACTTAGATAGTTTTAAGTATTTTCATGTATCACCAACAATTCAGTTAAACATCAGTTATTTGTTTACACACAGTTAAATGATCAAACAGTTCCGTTTCAAACAATTCAATTCAGTATATGTCATTTGTTAGCACCCAGTTTAAATGTCAAACAGGTCTATTTAACCCATAGATATAACCCTATCAGGTGCTACCACACCAAATGGGAGTAGACCCAGGGGTGATGGCAATGAAGAATTACTCCACATTCCCCAAAGCTCCAGAGCTGGATCCTCGCTATCAGATGACTTAATGTCACATAAGGACACTTGTTAGGTGTGTGAGTCTTACCCCTCTGCAGTCGGTGTATTCTGCAGCCCAAGTCGACTGTGCTGAATTAAATTTTAGTTAAAAGTATAGTTGAATATTATAGTTAAAAATATAGTTAAATTAATTTCCATTCAGTCATCGATAATCTATCTAAAATAAATTATTCAATCAATAAATAAAAATATATGAATGAATGAATAAATGAATACATAAATAAATTTAGCATCACATAATTTCATATTATCATTATTTACTCCTTTTCGAGTTTTACACACCATCGTTAGCTGACTGGAGTTTGAGTGACAGTATATCTCCTCAAGTCTCGAGGATTCTCTTCAGCCGATCTCAAAAATGCTGCAGTTTGGATGGTCTCCACTCGTCCACTTATTTCAAAGTCCTCTAGTCCCTATATCAATCCTTTGGTGACGGTACCAAGAGCACCAGTTATAATTGGTGTCACCGTCACTTTCATGTTCCACAATTTTTCAATCCTCTGGCAAGGTCCCTGTACTTATCTCTCTTTTCGTTTTCTTTCAATTTTACTCTATGGTAAATCGGCAATTTTTCTTTTTCTGGTGATTATT
Organism: Sepioteuthis lessoniana; assembly: GCA_963585895.1. Lineage (NCBI taxonomy): Eukaryota > Metazoa > Mollusca > Cephalopoda > Myopsida > Loliginidae > Sepioteuthis > Sepioteuthis lessoniana. Next base: position 52,191,635 of record OY757916.1, read on the forward strand.
ACTAGGTCAGGTCATCTGATCAATATTAGGTGATCCGTTTGTATCTCAAAATCCCAGAAGAGTTTGTTTGTCTCATTGTCCATTTCTTCGTAGGATCAAATTTCAATTTCTTGCACATATCCCAGTGAATCACCTTACCTACCCAGTCTTGTTTAGTCTTATATTCTTTCTGTGCTAATTTGTTGAACTCGCTTATAATTCGATTGATCGTTTCGTCCCTATCACCACATAACCTACATCTGCTGTTTTATTGTCTTATCCCTTTTTGTTTCGATATGGTTGGTCATTGAAGCGTTGTTTTGAGCTGCTATTAGAAAAGATTCTGTTTCTTTCTTAAGGTTTCCCTTTGTTGTCACGTTCACGTCTCCTTATGTGAGATGTCGCTTATTATTCACTTAAAACGTCCAAAGAGTTGTTTTTCTTCCCATTTTTGTTTTCTTGTTATTTCCCTTGTTGTTCCTCGTGTTGTCAGTATTGTTTCTGGTGACTGTGATCTGTCTTCCCCGTGCTTTTCTCGGTAGTCTTCGAGTCGATGTATCGATACGTCAACGGTGTCTTCAATGCTGGCAAGTCTTCTTCCTCCTTCTTTTCTTGACACATATAATCTGTCAATGCCATCCCTAGGATTTAAGGCCATATACATCATCATTAATTTTCTTGAATTATAATCATTTTTTCTCCTTGAGGGTTTTTCACATTAGTTTTAGCTGATGGTCTTTCACTGGAGTTTGAGTGACAATCCGTCTCCTCAAGTCTCCAGGATACTTCTAAGTATTCTGGCCATTCTCAATAATGTAGTCGTTTGGATGTTCTCCACTCCTCCGCTTATTTCCAAGTCCTGTAGTTCCTTTAATAATCCTTTGGTTACTGTACCAAAAGCACCAATCACGATTGGTATAATTGTCACTTTCATGTTCTATAGATTTTTCAATTCCCTACCAAGGTTGAGATACTTATCTTTCTTTTTACTTTCCTTCAGCAAAATCCACAAAGTCTATTTTTTTGTTGTTGATTATCATAAGTTCTGGTCTTCTGGCCGAGGTTAGGTGATCCATTTGTATCTCAAAGTCCCATTGGAGTTTATGCGTGTCATTCTCTATGTTATGCTAGTACTATTTGTTCGTATGGTCAGAATTCAGTTTCTTGCACAACTCCCAGTGGATCACCTTGACCACTCAGTCGTGTCTAGTCTTATACTCCTTCTGTGCTAATTTGCTGTATTCGCTTATTACATGATTGATGGTTTCATCTCTATCACCACATAGCCTACATTTGCTATTTTGTCGGGTTTATCAATTCTCGCTTTGATTTTATTGGTTCTTATGGCGTTGTTTTGTGTAGCTATCAGAAGAAATTCAGGTTCTCTCTTAGTTTCCTTTTCTTAGATATTCCAGGTTTTCCCGTGTGAGATGTTGCTTATTAGTCCTTTAAAACGCTCACAGAGTTGTTGTTTTTTCATTTTTATTTTCTAGCTATTGTCATTCTGTTGGCCATCGTGTTGTCAGTACCGTTTCTCGTGGCTGTAATCAGTGTTCCTTCGTGCTTTCTATGTAGTCTTCGAATCGTGTCGATGCGTCAATGCTATCTTCAATGCTGGTAAGTCCTCTTCCTCGCTCCTTTCTTGATACATATAGTCTATCAACGTCATCTCTGGAATGTAATGTAATGCATGGTCATTAGTTTTCTTGTTCTTTGGTCTATTTAAGTTCTTCTCTGGTCCACTTCAAAAATGGTCCCGAATATCTAATGAGGGTTACTGGCCAGGTATTTGTTCCTTTGATAAGATTTCTGCTATATAGTTTTGTCTCGTGTAGCTTTCTGATTTCCAGTACTTTTTCATTTTTTGCAAACAGTTTGATGTCGTCCATGTACATTTGGTAATTGATTTTCCTATGATTTACTAAGTTTGTATCCTGCTGTGCCTTCTCTGAGTATGTGGTTAAGTGGCATCATCGCAGTTATGAATAGTAATGGTGATAGTGAATCTCCTTGAAATATACCTCTTTGAACCTTCGCCTCAGGTAAGAGTCTCCCACCTGCGATCAATTCCACTCTCCACGTCTTCTTGGTTTTCTCGATAATGCTTATGACTTAATGTGATATTTTGTACATTTTGAGGCAGTTTATTATCCAGCTTTGCGAGAACATATCATATACCTTTTGTAGTCAACCCAGGTCATAGCTAGATTTTTCCGTCTGGTTTTGCTCTCGTTGAGGATGTGCTTATCTATGTAAATCAACTCTGCTGTGCCTCCTGATCATTTGCAGCATCCTTTCTGTTCCTCAGGTAACAATCTGCAGCTTGTTAGTGAGTAGTAAATCTATTCCCTTATTTGTGCTGTTAATATTTTCCACATCATCAATAGGCAGATTATGGGTCTGTAGTTGTTTGGGGTGGTTTCCTTGAGGAGGTCCATCTGGATCAATATGGTCTTTCCTTTCGTCATCCATTCGGGTACGTGTGCTCCTTGTAGGCATCTGTTCATTTCTAGTGCTATTCTGTCGTGAATGGAGGTGAATTTCTTGAACCAGAATCATTGTATTCCATCATGGCCAGGCGTTTTCCAATTTGATATTTTTTTAGTGTTGTTTTGGGTAAATCGACGTGTATTTCCGATTTCAGGCCTTCTTCGAGCCCTTAGCAATACTTAATTTCATTTTATTATAAGTATTATTAGTATTATTTTTATTATTACTTTTACCACCACCACTAGTATTACTATTAATATGCAAATATGAAAAAGACGTAGAAATGAACGTTAGAATTTGAGCCGCTACTCCAACAATTCAACGACAAGTAAAAGAAAATATATGAAAATTAAATAATCTTAAATTATAGTAAAAAATATAGTTAGAAATATAGTTAACTTACTTTTTATAGTCATAGGTAATCTATTGAAAAAATAGATATAATAAAATAAAATAAAAACAAATAAATGAATAAATTTAGCATCATTTAATTTCATATTTTTATGTACTGTAAAGACATATACTGCAACTTACGAAATAAATTATATGTCAATTTAAAATAATAAAAGGAAAAGCATATAACTTAGTACGTCTTTTAACATAATATTAAAGTATAAATGGACAAATAAATAAATGAATCAATCAAAAAAGTCAGTCATTTGCACCAAATTTATAATTGAGTTAGATATAAGATAGTTAATTTTCATTTGATATGTTTGTTACATGTTTTTAAATAGTGCAATTTATGTATTTATTTCATATCTTAAATAAACAAATAGTAATCATAAATTTGTACATGATTAATATATGTATAATATATATTTAATTTTACTTGAATTAAGAATATGGTACAAAGAATAGATATATAAACTGATAAATAAATAAATAAATAAATAAAAATCACAACTTCCTTAATTTACTTTAAAATATACCATTTTCCAGGAACGACGAAAATACACGCCCATCTTTTAGACGTTAGTTTTTCCTTCTTTATTATTATAATTATTTTATTTGCTCCGTTTCCCGTTTTTCACACCAGCGTTAAGTGATGGTTTCCCCCTGGAGTTTGAGTGACAGCAAGTCTTCTGAAGTCTCCAGGACTCTTCTCAGTATTCTGCCTGATCTTAATAGTGCTGTAGTTTGACTCTTATTTCCAAGTCCTCCAGTCCTTGTAATAATCCTTTGGTGACTGTACCAAGAGCACGAGTTACAATTGGTAGAATCGACACTTTTATGTTCTGCAATTATTTTTTTTATTTTTTTTTTTCACTTCTAACGAGTTTTTCACACCAATTTTAATTAATGATCTTTCCCTGGAGTCTGAGTGACAGCAAGTCTCCTCTGATCTCCAGGACTTTTCTGAGTATCCTAGTCGATTTTAGATGTACTATAGTTTGGATTGTTTCGATTCTTCCTCTAATCGCCATTCAGTTTCTTTTTCAAATTCTTGGGGACTGTTTCAAGGTCTCCAAATATGATCAATATCAACGTCACCTTCACGTTCCAGAACTTTTTCAAATCTTTGACTAGGTTCAAGTATTTGCGAGGTTTTTCATCTTTCTTAAATATTACACTAACGCGGCAGAATCTGCAAGTACTTATTTTGCTCATTAAAACTAGATTTAATCTTCCGACCAGAATCCGTTTTTATGTCAAAGTCCCAGAGAATTTTCAAAGAGAGATTCTGTTTTGTGCATTAATCATTCTTAAGTTCAATTAAATTTCAGTTTCTTGTAAGTTGATCATCTTTCCAAACCAGTCATGTTTGTTCTTGTATTCCTTCTTTGCTTTAAATCACCGAATTCACTTATGTGATTAAATGTTTCATTTCTACACCACAAAGTACACACTTGCTATTCAACTGCGTTTTATCAATTTTAACTTTGCCATAATTAGTGCATTATTGTGCTGTTATGACTAAAATTTCAGTTTCTCTATTCAAGTTGCCTTTTCGTAACCAAGTCCACGTCACCTCAAGTGCAAGGTCATTAATTCATCGTGTTATCTTATTACAGTTACTGACTGCTGTCATGAATCTGTTTTTGTACTTTTTTATAGATTCTTTGAGTCTTTGTATTGTTTCATCTACGCAATCCTCAATTTTTGCGAGTTGTCTTCTGTCTTCTTTTCTTGTCACAGTCAATTGATTTCATCACTTGGGTTTAATTCCTAGTACCGAAACATCCTTGTTCTATTGTACATATTTTGGGGTTTCTCGCTTTAGAAGGGTCCAGAGAATCTTACAAGGAAGACAGTCCTGATATTTATCCCAATAATTAGATTTCTGCTGCAGAGTTTGGTTTCAAGAAGTTTTTGTTTTGAGATACTCCTTCCTTTGTTTTTCTATAATCTCCGTGTGTTTGATGGATTCCTATTTAATATTTGCAGATATTTGCGATTTTTCTTTTCAACTAGTTTTTTTTGCTTTTTCTGATTGGGCAGTTCTGTTCCATTACTTTTTTCTGTTCCTTCATGTCTTATAATTAAGGAATATGTTTTAATCTTAAATTCCATTCCAAAATCCTGACGAAAGATTCTAACAGTTTGTGTTAGGGATTCTAATTCCTTTCCATTCTATGTAAAAATTTTCATATCATCCATGTACATAAAGTGATTTTATCTTTTCTTGTGACTTGGTAAATTTGTAGCCTTCTTTGCATTTTTTCTATAATTCAGTGGCATCATTGCTATAGCAAATAGTAGTGGCAGCAATGAGTCTCCTTGGAATTTTGCTTCTGCTAGGATTTGTTCTGCGTTTAGTTCTACTCTCTAGTTTTCCATTGCTCTTGTAATGAAGTTTATAATTTTCTCTGATATCTTGAACATTTTCAGACATTCTATTATCCATATTTGCAGGATTCTCTCGTAAGCTTTTCTGTAGTCTTTCCAAGCGATTCTTTCACCCCAGTGGTCTTTCACGACAGTCTGAGCAACAGCAAATTTCCAGAACTCTTCAGGAGTATTCGAATTGATCTGAATAATTCTTTGGTTTGGATAATCTCAATTCTTCCTCTGATTTCCAGTTCCACCAGTCTTTCTTCCAAACCCTTTAGGACCGTTCCAAGTGTATCAATTACAATTGGTATCACCCTCGTATTCATGTTCCGCAACATTTTTTTGGTTTCTAGTAAAGTTAAAGTATTTATCTATCTTTTCGCTTTCTTCGTTTTTCACTCGGTAGTCAACAGAAATGGTGAAATCCACTAGACGGCAAATTTTCTTTCTTTCTGTAAATTAAAAGTAGGTCTGGTTTCTTGCTGGGATTAGGTGATCATTTTGTATCTCAAAATCCCAGAGAATTTTATGCGTCTCGTTTTCAAGGAGGGGTTCTAGTTTGTGCATAGACTATTTCGTATTATGGTCAAAAAATCATTCTCTTGCACAATTTCCAGTGGATCATCTTACCCACTCAGTCTTGTCTATATTATTATTATTAGTTCTATTTTGAGAGTTTTTCACATGAGCGTTTGAGTGACAACAAGTCTCCTCAAGTCTCCAAGAATCTTCTCAGTATTCTGACCGATCTCAATAATGCAGTAGTTTGGATGGTCTCCGCTTGTCCTGTTATTTCCAAACCTCCAGTCCTTGTAGTAATCCTTTGGTAACTGTACCGAATGCACCAATTACAATTGGTATTATCGTCACTTGCATGTCTCACAGCTTTTTCAATTCCCTAGCAAGGTCAAGGTACTTATCCCTCTTTTCATATTCTTTCAATTTTACTCTGTGGTCCACCGGTACCACAAAATCAACAATTATGCAAGTTCTCTTTTTTTATGATTTTAAAATGTGGTCGTCTAACCGACATTTTGGTAGTCCGTTCGTATCTCGGAATCCCAGAGGAGTGTGTGTGTGTCTCTCATTCTCTATGATAGATGTTGGGTTATGCATATACAATTTGTTCGTATGGTCAAAGTTCAACTTCTTGCACAAATCTTAATGGATCACCTTGCCCACCCAGTCCTGTCTAGTCTTATATTCTTTCTGTGCTAATTTGCTGCCTTCGCTTATTATGTAATTGATCGTTTCGTCTCTTTCATCTCATAACCTACATTTGCTGTTTTATTGCGTCTTATCTATTCCTGCTTTTATATGGTTTGTCCTTACGGCGTTGTTTTCTGCTGTTATTAGAAAAGATTATTTTTCTCTTTTAAGGTTACCTTTTCTTGGCCACGTATCGCTTAAAAGGTCCATAGAGTTGTCTTTCTTCCTACTTTTGTTTTCTGGTTATTGTCGTTCCGCTGGTCCTCGTGTTGTTATTGTTTCTGGTGACTGTAATCAGTCTTCTTCCGCACTTTTGTATGTAGTCATCGAGTCGTTGTATCGATGTGTCCACGATGTCTTCAATGCTGGCAAGCCCCCTTCTTCCTTCTCTTCTTACATATAATCTGTCAATGTCATCTCTTGGATGCAATGCCTTAGGCATGTTCATTAGTTTTCTTGTTCTCTGGTCCATTTGTTTAAGTTCTTCTCTGGTTCCCTTCAAGAATAGTACTGAATACCTTACGAGGAGGACAGCACATAGAGTTTTGTTTCGAGTAACTTTCTGGTTCTTCTGAGATACTCTTTTTTAGTTTTCCTTTCATTTCCTGTTGTTTGATGGTATCAGGTTCCAATATCCCCAAGTATTTGTAGGTTTCTTTTTCTCCGAACGTTCAGATGACTACTTGATTTGATAGTTCGACTCCTTCCGTTATGTGTCGTTTGTCATTTTTCATTAATAACGAGGCGCATTTTTCTTTGCCCAATTCCATTCCTATATCTTGACTGTATATACCCACTGTTTGTATTAGAGTTTCCAATTCTTTTTGTTTTTGGCAAAATGTTTGATGTTGTCCATGTACTTCAAGCGGTTTATCTTTTCCTGGGATTTTCTGAGTTTGTATCTGGCTATGCTTTTCCTAAAGATATGGTTGAGTAGCATCATGGTTATCCCAAATGATAATGGTGATAGTGCATCCCCTTGGAATATGCCACTTTGTATCTTTACATCTGCTAAGCTTTGCCCTCCACTATCCAGGTTTGCATAGTCTTCTCGATAAACTGTACAATTGGTCGGGTATTTTATGAATTTTGAGACAGTGTAGAATCCAGTTTTCTTGTAGTCAATCCAGGTCATTGCTAGATATTTCTCTCTCGTTTTACTTTCAATGATGATGTGGTGATCAATATAATATAATTTCTATTTGCCTTTGGTTCTCTTGCGGCATTATTATTATTATTATAATTTACTCCTTTAGATTTTTTCACATCAGTGTTAACTGATGGTTTTTCACTGGAGTTTGAGTGACAGTAAGTCTCCTCAAGTCTCCAGGACTCGTCTCAGGATTCTGGCCGTTCTTATTAATGCTGTCGTTTGGATAGTCTCTACCCGTCCTCCAATTTCCAAGTCTTCCAGGCCTTTTAATAATCCTTTAGTTATTGTGCCTAACCCACCAATCACAATTGGCAAAATCGTTACTTTCATGTTCCACAGCTTTTTCAATTCTCTAGCAAGGTCGAGGTACTTATCTTTCTTTTCACATTCCTTCAGATTTATTCTGTGGTCCGCCGGGACAGCAAAATCGACAATTTTACAAATTTCCTTTTTTTTTTGTTGTTGATTATTATGAGGTCTGGTTTTCTGGCCGGGATTAGGTGATCCGTTTGTATGTTAAAGTCCCACAGGAGTTTATGCGTGTCATTTTCTAGGACAGGTGCAAGGTTGTGCATATACCGTTTGCTTGTATGGCCGAATTGAAATTTCCTGCACATTTCCCAGTAAACCACCTTGCCGACCCAGTCGTGTCTCGCCTTATACTCCCTCTGTGATAATTTGCTGCAATCGCTTATTATGTGATTGATCATTTCGTCTCTATCACCGCATAGCCTACATTTACTGTTTTGTTACGTCTTATCAATCCTTGCTTTAATATGATTGGTTCTTATGGCGTTGTCCTGTGCTGCTATTAGGAGGGATTCCGTTTCTCTCTTAGTTTCTCTTACTTTCCTTAGCCAGGTCTAGGATTTTTGGTGTGAGATGTTGTTTATTAGACGTTTAAAGTGGCCATAGACTTATTTTCCTTCCCATTTTTGTTTCCTAGTCGTTGTCACTCTTCCGTCTATCGTGTTGTAGGTATCGTTTCTGATGGTTGTAATTAGTCTTCGTTCGTGTTTTTCTATGTAGTCTTCGAGCCGTTGTATGGATGCGTCAACGGTGTCTTCGATGCTGGCAAGTCTCTTCCTCCCTCTTTTCTAGATACATATAGTCTGTCAACGTCGTCTCTGGGGTGTAATGCCTTATGCATGGTCATTAATTTTCTAGTTCTTTCGTCCATTTGTTTAAGTTCCTCTCTGGTCCACTTGAGAAAGGGTCCCGAGTATCTGACTAGGGGCACAGCCTAAGTATTTATTCCTTTGATGAGGTTTCTGCTGGAGAGTTTTGTCTCGAGTAGTTTTCGCGTTCTCCTGAGATATTCTTTTCGGATCGTGTCTTTCATTTGCATTTGTTTGATGGTGTCAGCCTCCAAGATGCCCAAGTATTTGTAGGTTTCCTTTTATTATAATTATTATTATTATTATGACTTTTATGATATAATATTCCGTTTTTTGAAAGATGTCCTCTTCATAAACGAGTCCATAAGTTTTCATTCTTCATTTTTCTTCCCTTGATGTTTTCTTAATTTTACCTTTCGTATTATGTTTATCCGACGATGAAGTTTTTACTTTTAAATTAATTAGACCCAAACAATTATTATTTCGAATTGCAATAGCCCTCTAAATTAATACAAGACGATAAAATAAAATTCTCTCGCTTCATATATTCAAGTTTAAAACATAGTTAAGTTTATTTATTAATTTTCTTCATTATGGCACTTACTCACAGTTGATGCTAAAAATTCTTAGTATTGTCAAAACGAGTTCTTGCTGAGGCCGGAAAACGGACTTGAATATTTCAAAGCTTAACCGATTTTGCGGGCGAAAAGACGAGAGATTTTCAAGCAGAGAGTGGTGTCACGTGTGCGTGTGGCTAAACCAATACTTGACAGTTAAGATTTATATTTTGAGACGTGGAATACAGACAGTTTCGATGTACACTTCACACTAGTGAATATAATCTGATTTTTATGCGTAGTGTGTTTGGTTAAAGGCGATTTCGAATAAATAAAAATGACACAAGTCTAGTCAGGGATATATAGAAACTCACGCACACAGACACACAGACACCCATGAATCCACACACTAGTTCGCACATACACATAGAGACACTTATGCACACAAACACACACACACAAATATATATATATATATATATATATATATAATTTTAAAGAAAACTCAACGGACTGTCATTATGCTATTATAAATTTATTTCGACAGACCACTGTCACAGCCTGCCTCATCAACTAGCTTTAACTAAATGAAAAGAGTGTAATAATCATAATAATCATAATAATAATAAAAATAATAAATTTAAATTTGACTATATGAACTAATGGTATATGCAAAACCCAGCATCTGCCCTAAAGAACGATATGCACAAACTCCTCTGGGATTTTGAGATACGAACAGATCACCTAATCTCGTCCTGACGACCAGACCTAATAATAATCAACAAAAACAAAGAGAAGTTGCAGAACTGTGAACTTTGCGGTCCCGGCGGACCACAGTGTAAAGTTGGAAGAAAACAAAAAGAAGGATAAGTACCTGGACCTTGTGGAACTTGAAAACGACAGTTATACCAATTGTAATTGGTGCTCTTGGTACAGTCACCAAAGGATTGAGTCAAGGACTTAGAAATATCGGGACGGGTGGAGACCGTGCAAACTACGGCATAATTGAGATCGGCCAGAATACTGAGAAGAGTCCTGGAGATTCGAGGAAAATTGTTGCCACTTAAACTACAGTGAAAGACCATTAGCTGACATTGATGTCAAAAACTCTCAAGGAGTAAATTGATAATGACAACAAGAACAGTAATGGCTGTGATATTATCATAAACTAGATTGGCTTAAGAGCATGACAGTTCTCAAGTACAAACGCCTCTTAATCGCAGTTTATTAAGAGATTAGGGGTGTCCTCGTGGTGTTATGGTTAAAGCGCTGGACTGCGGGTTCTAACTCCAATTTCGCTATTACGTTCACTTTTGGACAAATACCCTATGGAAAGGTATGGATCCTCTTATCCTCCCAGCTATGGGTTAAATAGTATGACTGCTGTCATTCTAGAAGGTTGGCTTTGGTATTAAATAACCCGCGAAGGTTTATATGCCATTAAAAAAAGAAACCAAACCAAACCTTAAGAGAATAATAAGAACTAATACTTGTTAAATCGGCAGTAATCGAAAGTAAATATAAAAATATTAAGATAACAATACACAAATTAAAGAGAGATTTAAGTAACGAGTGATGAAAGGATAAATAACCCCGGATGTAACCCTTTTAATGAATGAATGAATGAATGAATAGTCTGGAATTAGAAATATAATACTTCATGGCATCCCTGGATAAGATATAGATAAAGAAAAGAATAAATAGAAAGATAATGTCTTTAAAATAGAAAAGGTCAAATAGGAAATTATACTCATGCCCAAATGAAAAAAAAAACACGTTGATAATAATTTTTTTTTTTTTTAATTAAAAAGAGAAAAATTGATATACAACACCTAGATTAAAATCCAAGACATTGGAATGGCGACAATGTTCTCTTTCAGGTTCACCCTTCTATCAAAGGTCGGTCTTTCGACATTTTATTTTTATTTTCTTATGGACAATGTTTGTGAACTTCTTTTTCCATTTTGTTAAAGCTATCTGATGAGCCAGGCTGCGTCGGTGGCCGGTTGAAATAAATCTATAATAACATAATAAGAGTCTATCGAGTTTTTTTTCTAATTATATTACGGACATATTTGCTCTAGATTATATTTTTATAAATGTTTACACATTTATATATTAATAGTCGAACATCGAGCTCTCCTAGAGAATCATAAGAGACCTCTCATATAATCTTAACCTGAATAATTCCAAACTTATCGTCTCTGGCCACTTATCTTATATATATATATATATATATATATATATATAGGGTGTCTCAAAATAGATGCAACCCATTATTATGATAATGATTATTACTGAGACAAGAGCAATGATGGTCATTTGGAACACGCCCAGTAAAAAAAAAATGCATCTTTTGAGCAAGGAGTATCAAATCAATATTTTTTGTGATTTTTATTATATCAACTTTGAGAACATGCAATATTTGCTTGAGTTTCTGGTCTCAGTAATAAATCATTATCATATTAGTGGGTTGCATCTGTTTTGAAACGGTTTCGAATGATTTTGTCTCCATTAAGTAGTGATGCAAAATGTTTTTTTTTCCTTTTTTTGTCCAATGCTTTTTGACTGAGTTGTTATAGTAGACTATTTTCAAATTTCAAACAAAAAAGAACGCAACATCATTATTAGCAGAGTTATTAGCAGTTACAGGGGTCCCATATATATTGAGACAATATATATATATATATATATATATATATATATATATATATATATATACATATATATATATATATATATATGAAGAGAGGGAAAGAGACATATAGAGAGTCAAGAAAATAGAATAAGAGAGAAGTAGAATATTCTACGTTCTTAAAGTTATATGGGCACATTGATATCTAT